>KZ067427.1:72277-96297 GCA_002091845.1 Anopheles cracens | reverse complement strand
CTTTTATCGAAAAATCATTTGGTGACAGAGTGCTGGTGCGTTTTTTTGCCTGTACCTGTATTTGACGACATCTGTCAACCGCAATACCGAACGGATGTAAACAAACAACACCTGCTTTTCACGCAGCGCTCGATTGCAGACTGTGTGGCCGAAAGTTTGTACAGAAAATGCCGAAAATATTCACACCAACCAATCAGATCCGGCTCACAAATGTGGCCGTGGTCCGCATGAAGAAGGGCGGCAAACGCTTCGAGATTGCCTGCTACAAAAACAAAGTTCTTTCGTGGCGATCGGGCACTGAAAAAGATTTGGACGAAGTGCTACAAACAGTCGCCGTATTCACCAACGTTTCCAAAGGAGAAGTGGCGAAAAAGGATGAGCTGCAGAAAGCATTCGGCAAGGACGATGTGACGGAGATATGCAAAGAGATTTTGGCTAAAGGCGAACTGCAGGTGTCGGAGAAGGAGCGGCAGGATCAGCTGGACTCCATGTTCAAGGAGATCGCCACGACCGTCGTGGATAAGTGTGTGAATCCCGAAACGAAACGACCGTACCCAGTGTCGATCATAGAAAAATCGATGAAGGACATTCACTACTCCATCAAACCGCACCGTAATGCCAAACAGCAGGCGCTGGATGTAATACGATTGCTGCGGGAAACTATCCCACTAGAGCGTGCCAAAATGAGGCTGAAGGTCGCCCTGCCGGCAAAGGAGGCGAAGCGATTGAAGGAGCGCATCTCCAAGCTGAGCTCCACCGTTACAGAGAGCGAGGAGTGGGAAGACGACCGGCTGATAGTGACGTGCCTCATCGATCCGGGCCACTTTCGGGAAATGGATGAAATTATTCGTACCGAAACGAAGGGTGCCGGCGCTTTGGAAGTGCTGAATTTGAAGGAGATCAAGGAAGGCGAAGAGGTTCTTGAATAAGTGAAAAATCGTGTTATTTATTTTCTAATAAATCCTGAAAAACGAACGAGCTCGCGTTTCAACTCGCTTGATTCAGTTCGCTGTAGAGCTATAGACTACCGACTCAGCAGTCTCAGTCCTCGATGTGTGCATTTGGTACTGTGTATTGTTAAAAGCATCTTTTGGTTTCGATTAAACAATCACGTTCGTTT
This sequence comes from Anopheles cracens, assembly GCA_002091845.1. Classification (NCBI taxonomy): domain Eukaryota; kingdom Metazoa; phylum Arthropoda; class Insecta; order Diptera; family Culicidae; genus Anopheles; species Anopheles cracens. The sequence goes on along the minus strand of KZ067427.1, from coordinate 95,177 downwards.
CTTTGCCTTGTCGGAGTATTCGTGTAGAAGCTTCGTGTAGAGCTTGGTGAACACTCGAAGTTTTAATGATGCAGGCAGCGCGTTCAGTATGGCGGTCTGTAAAGGAACGATAAAAAGTGACATCATTCCCAGTGACCTTTCAAGTCCTGCTGTAGCTGAACTTCCGCAACAACAACTCACTTGTATTCCGTGCGACCAGTGGCCGGTCGTTTTGTCAACTTTCGCGATGCTATAACCGGCATATCGAATCATGTCGTTCGTCTCAACCAGACGAATGGAGAGCGAATTTTTCTGACCATCCGTCGTCGGTGCCAGATACTCGGTCATACTCGTGTGCACATAGCCAGGCGATACGGTTTGACATTCGATGCCGTGCGGGGCAAGTTCCTCGCGTAAAGCCAGCGAAAAGCTGGTTACGTAGGCCTTTGTCGCTGCATACACCGCCAGATACGGTGTCGGGGCAAGTGATGATAACGAGGAAATGTTTATGATAAGCCCACGACGGCGCTCTTTCATTGCGGGAACTGCAATGTTGCACAGTAGCGTTGCCGCCCCCACGTTGATGTTGATTAGATCCCAAAGCAAACGCTTTTCCATCTGTTCCACCTGAATGGGTTTTTCGTTAATCACTCCCACATTATTGACTGAAACAAAACGACAGTCGATAGAGTTAAAATAGGCACAAGCTGAGAAAAGTGCGATTATATCTTACCCAGAATTCCGATATCCAACATGCGCAGCTCCTTTTCCAGGTGGTCGTAGATTTCTTCCCCCTTGGAAAAGTCAACCACAAGAATGTTGGTCTCGGTGCCGTGTTTAGCCGCAATCTCTTCCGCCACACGTTTCAGTTTTGCTTCATTGCGAGCGATGAGCAACACCTTCATACCTTGGCTGGCCAAATAGTGTGCATATCCCTTGCCGATGCCATCGGAGCTGCCTGTAACGACTGGAGGAAGCCAAAGGTAAATACGGATAGTTCAACATTGAATAATTGTGTTCACCTACCAGCCCATGGTCCATATTTTTCCGACAATGATTGCCGATCACCTAGTAACAACTGCTGTGCTCCTCTCAATAGCAGCAGCACCGGTGTGCGAAAGTTCTCATACAGCCAGCAGATTGCACTATACACTCCGATGATCGTCGTCAGCAACATTAGCATCTCGTTGCCGCTATTGTTCTCCGAACAGCTTTCAAAACACAACTGATGTGGGCTCTGAGAATGAGTATGCAGCACTGGCTGAGCATATCGAGCGGGATGGGGATGGGCCAGATAAACGCTTTTCAGTTATGTTTTCTACACGAATCGTTGCCTTCGTTAATGACCACACACCGAAAGCCGTCGGACGGTGGTATAGAAATCCGGTTTTAAGGTATTGGATGATGAAGGTACGTTATCAGGGGTTTGCATGTGTTCGTGCGCATCGACCGGTCGGAGCTAGAACACTTGGGTTGCTGCCGGTAGCTGATGACTACTTTGCAGCTTGCTAGATCCAGGTGGTCTTGAGGGAATTTTAATCCTATTTTATAGACTAATGAAGTTTTTACTGAATATTTTTCGGATATTTTCATAATCATAAAAGTAGAAAAAATTATGCATAGTTTCAACGTCAACATTAATATTTTACTTAAATGTCTTTTTTCCTTTTCAAACTTATTGCATAGTATAGTCTGCTTCTAAAAATGAATATAAAAAAATGTAAAAATAACATAACATATTTTTTAACAACATTTATTGTTAGAAAACTATCTAGCAGAATCTACTGGACGAATCTTCTTGAGTTTCATTCCTATAATGTGTGTTTTTTTAATTAAATAATATTATTAACTTCATGATCAAGTCTGTTAAATAAAAATGTTAATGCTGACCGTGCTCTTCTAGCACACTGTAATTAAAACAAATGCTGACAAGTTGTACATAAAATACAAACAATAAAAAGCTATTCACTAATCCGTATATTACCTCTCAATGCTTCAAGTGGACTGATCATTTAAAATCAAAACGGTGGCTTATGCGCAGTGTTCATTATCAACATTCAAATGTGCATACATAATTGTATAGCCAATCCTTTAACACACTTGGTGTCTAAACTACTTGCTTTTTCCCTGCATATAACTACAATTCTTGAAAATTTATGTTTGCCCTCTCAGTTCTAAACATAAACGGGAAACGATAGAACTTGTTTAAAAAATATACAACATGTTTTGTTTTCAGTATTTCCATCATCATCGTCTGGTAGATTCATGCTAAATCTACATACATTAAAAGCGACTTCTATGTTAAAAGCTTATGGTGTGAGCTCGTCCATCTCCTTGATAACAAAGTTCTTTTCAATAGTTTCTCTCCTTAAAACCATCTCTCGAATGTGCTGGAAAGAAATAAATCGAAGAAATATAAACAACAATATTGTTTGTTTAAAGCAAAAACTCCTGACCGAATATACATACATCTTCGCTTTGGACGAGAATAATCCTATGCTGTATGGTCGGCGCAAGCTGGCAACTGTTCTGTTCCAAGTCATCCAAAGAAGCACGACGCAGGAGCTGTTATTGAAGTTTTTGAATGTTATTATTATAATAGGTATAATCGAAGTTCTACTACGTACCTTCCCTCGATTATTGCTGACGTGTTCCATTTTCGGCAACGTCACCGAAGATTTTCGCCTTATCGGAGTTGGGCCATCCAGTTCGAGGTTTTCAAGCATCTGCACCATACTATGCCGACGGGACAGAGTTACGAGCGATTGGCGATGTTTGGTATGATGCGTTTTGCCCATGCGGACATCAATTGCTTTAAAATGGTTCTGAATAGCCAAGCCAAGCTCCGGCGCGGCGTCGTCGTCCATGAGTACACGGCATCCTTTAAACATGGTGTATCCGTCACAACCTCCGTGTATGTAGCTTTTGATGCACAGTGTATACTTTTGTTCTAGATTCAACCACTCATCCCCAAGGCGCACTAGTTTTTGCTCCACGCGTTGGCCTGGTTTTTTCGTTGGATCAAACGCAAACGACATTCCCGCAATCTGAGGAAATCGTCCTTCCAGCTTAGGGTACGTGGACACCGAATTTTCCAGTGCTTCATGGAGAATTTTTCCTGTAACCTCTAACACGATCAGGGGATCTTGCATCGGTATTATATTGATTAGATCGCGCATTGTAAACGGGCCGGCGGGATGTATCTGATCGGACCGAAATGTTCCAGAGTTGATGATAACACAATCGGCGCCTGTAGCAGCAAGTGCCACATCACATATCCAATTGCCTAGATTGGTTTCCGATGTACGAATGGCCGAAAATCGTCCTTCTAGCTCCACCACAAACGTTCCTAAAACTTCATCCATCTTTGACTCGATCGTTTCCGAGTACTTTCTTAGCTCGTCTCTTAACGCCGTGTCCTCCGAGTATCTTGAAGAATTCACATCAACTTTTTCTACATTGATGCTGATTTTACCATTCTCGTTGCGATCCAAGTTGATACCGATCTTTGAAAATTGTCTAAAATCGGTGCCCGATTTAATTACATGAGTATCATCAATCTGAGGATTAAAAAAAACCATCAGTCGATTTGTAATGCAAACAAAGCTTCCTTGGAAGGCAATATCTACGTACATTGAGTATTTCATACACATGGTCGTGTCCACCTAAGATGAGATCAATATATCCGCTATACTTGGCCAGTTCGATGTCGTTAGGGGTTCGCATGTGTGTTAGAGCTATAATAATATCACAACCCTGCAAAAAAGGAACATAATTTTAAAAGCATTACATATAGAACATGTACACGTGCGCATACTCAAATACCTGATTGTGTAACTCGTCGGCGAGCTGATTTCCAGCTTTTATGAAATCAATGTATGTTACTTCGTTTGGATCAATTGTTGGAAGTGTATCGAGCCACTCCTTTTCTACCAAACCAATCAAACCTACTTTCACATCGTTATAATGCATAATATGCGTGATTTTACCGCCGCCCAAGGGTCGTCCTGTTTCATTGTCGACCACATTCGACATTAACCAGGGGAAGTTAGTCTTCGCGACCCAATCATTTAGCACATCTAGACCATGGTCTGAAAAGAGAGTAGAAATAATGTACCATTAAAATACAAGCACATAACAACAAATGTTCAACATCATTTTGAGTTGATGACTCACCGAAATCGTGGTTTCCAAACACCGCGCAATGAGTTCCAACTGCATTTAGCACGGGAACCATTTGCTCGCCTTTGGTGAACGTACTGAGCATACTGGGCGAAAATGCATCGCCACTGAACAGAACGAGCGGATTTAAATGGTTGAACGATTTGACAGCCGTACAGAACCGAGCAGCTCCTCCGATTGGTTCTGATTTACTGTTAGCATCGATGTTATACACGTCATTGTAATGTATGATAGTTAGCTTATCTACCGCCCCGGTCATACTGTTACTGTCGTGATCGTTTGCTTGTCGGATGAGCGTTGTTGTATGTAGGTGCAGCAAATTCGGTGTGTTGTTCTGTATTTGCGTGACGGCTTTTTTCCCTGCTTCTCTTATTTCAACGGAAGCCTGGAAAAAGAAAAAGGGGATTTTGTTAAAATATACTTTCTGATAGATAATCTTTATAAATGACATTGAAACACCAACTACTGCAAACAATCACAACGCATAAGGTCAGAACTATAATCGTATCAATATAATTCAATCAATAATACAGCTAAATACGTCTTGCCATGCTTATTAGCCAATCCTCATTCGTACACAACAAAGAATGGGTAGAAAAACGTATATATTATGTTTGACCAATAAAACATCGCAATAAGCAAACTGTAAGCAACTAAAAAACGTAAATAACAGATAAATAATGAACAGGAAGTTGGTTCAACACATGAGAGAAAGATTGGTTCGGATAGAACGAGTACATTGACCGGAAGATACACAGACCATTCGCTAAAAACATAAGTTAGGGGAAGATATGCACGTATATGTTCAATAACAAAACCTGTTTAAGCCATCCGACCACATGTTTTAGTCCATGAGTGACTTCCGTTGACGTTTCAATATTCGTACTGCCACTTTCAACTAGATTGCCCCATTTGGAGCGTAATGCAGGTTGCGATGTAAAGTCAGTCATTTTGGTTCCTTTTTTCGATACAAACACTAACGGTAGACGGCGGTCGTTGCAATCTCACAATAAAATACATGATGATGTGTGTATTTAGTAAATTGTATAAAGAAGTAAGAATACATACGCCTAAAATGTTTCACCTTGAATAGAAATAGCATTTCAATTGTACTTAAGATTCCAACAAAAGGTATGTTTCAAACGAAAATTAAAGACACCTGTTAAGTGATACGGATAGATGGATTGAGAAGAAGCTTAACTAAGTGAATTGAGCCATCATTGCGGCGTACATGTGCCAACGATTGTAGGATTGGAATTGAACTAAAAAAATGTGTGTGAGTTTGTCGCGCTGTGGATATCCGGCATCACATTGATTCGGCCTTAGCCTTGAGTTTAACCTTGGCTCACCCATGTGTCACAAGCACAATTACGTGTCTTAATGTTAGTGCACTATGGATTAACTGGTAAAGTTTAGCTAAACTCTTAATAACTCACTGGGGCCAGGTGGCACTTATGCGACGATGATGTTTGCTATTTATATCTCGATTGGTTAGAACATCGTTTTTCGTAATTTAACTTCGAAACCGTACTAACTGAACTGTGATCACATGTTACGAGCGAATGTTTTTCGTAATCTATCGATCATTTGCAGCATACGTTTCAGACGGATTCGGCACAAATCACATGTCGAACGGAAACTTTACCTTCCACAAACGAGCACATAAGTCAGCAGCGAAACTATGAATGTCAAAGCGGGTCCGAAACGGGTTTGCGAATAACTCACATCAGCGCTTACGCATGCGTTCAACATAAATTTGTTCTCAGTGCGTCCAGCCGTATCACCAACACCAATTCATGGGCCATGCTTTAGCGACGGCAAACTTTGCAATCTATGCTCATTTGCTCTCCCTCTCGTTCTCTCTTGCTATCTCAAATCCCTTTTCTTTCTCTCCTTTTGTTCAAATGATGCAATCTTACATACACATATCAAGGGAGATTTCGTTTTCGTTTTCAACATTCATTTACTGATACGTGAACAGTGATCGTAACAATAATACACTCGTTCATTTAGTTCTTAAAATTGTTACCTGAATGAATTGTACAGATTTTATCCATTTTTTATTACTTGCATATATGCTTTGATGCAAACTGTTGCTTTCTCGTGGAACATTTTCAGGAAACGATCGTGGAATGTATGTTTACTTTAAATCGTGATTGTTGCAAAGGTAATTTCGGTTCGCACTGTTTTTCTACTATTTACGCACTTACTTTAAGTATTCGTACATTTCTGGTGGAACCAGAATAGATTTGTTATCTTACAGCGGTAGAGTGTTTGTCTACGCTGTTTTTATGCAAATCAAATGAAAAAAAAACCTAAAGGCAAAAATCGAGTATAGGATACCCACTCTGGTTCAGACTTGCCTCAACAAATGCGTACATGGGAGTATTTATTTTTAAATTTCCTAATTCAGTTCATATGCCTGTTCTCTCTAACGCTGTATTATGTGTGAATTAAAGGTTATATGTTTTGCAATGGTTATCGCTTGCATCTTGACAAACATGTAAACTATACCAATTAACGCATGTTTACACTTTGCGTCAATCTTACATTTATTTATCACTATCCAATTTGAGCTTCAAATGCTGTCAAGCGACGATTAAAAGTAACAATAGCACTAAATTACTATAGTTTAAGTATCTTTTATCATTACATGTGTCTTGTAATAATGGTACGAACTCACAAACATATTAAATGAGGTGGCATACTGTTAATATACAATGCTAAATGACTTTAAATTGTTTCCATCCATGAGGTGATAAAAAGTATGGTTATCTATGGTCCTTCCAAAATTTCAGAAGTGTTTACGTGAGACATAATTGTCATTTCTAAAAATATGTACCCCTTCCGAGTATGAATGCAATCATGTTTGCACTTTTGCTGAAATAAGTTTTCCCTGATGATCATAATACAACGTTGCAATAAACACAGGTAGAAAATATGCCTAGGAACTAAATTGAAATAAAATCTGCTACAAAGAAGAACAAAATAGAATGGATGTCAATAACCTGATGAACACATACCTTTCAATGACAAATGCTTTGTGTACTTATGTTATTTTTGGTGTGTTGCTAAAGAGAGCCACAACATTGACATAAGTTACTAACCAAATAACTGATTTTTTCACATAAAAATTAAATGCACCCACTTTTTAAACACTCATTTCAACAATGCAAATCATACTAAAAGTAGAAAATGAACCCAACCAGCACTTGTAGCCTCAACTCAACTATCAATCGGATTTGTTCTTCACACGTTTTTATTGTTCTTTAACATTCATCTTATCAAACCAAGCCGCATTAAAGCAGCAAATTTATCCTCTGCAGGATTGCAGCCATATCTCAAGTATTCATCAATATTTCTCTTCCAACATGCTCTCACTATTCTTAACCATGAAATGCTTACTGTTTTTGCAAAGTGAAATGGGTTGCCCTTATTATTTGATATTTGCCGAACAAAGTACATAACATTGAATCGTCACGGTTAGAATATAGACTTGTGGGTGTTGGAGTTCTTAATTCTATCTTTTGCGACACTATTTCAAACGCGGAACCACTGCTCAAAAAGCAACACTATGGCCGGAGAGATATTTCGCAGTTGCATGCATAAAGATGAACAAAAAACCTACGTAATGACAAAGTCCTTCAAGTTTTCTTTACTTACTGAAGCCTATGCGAGATGGTTTCGTCGATATTCCGAAGTTTGAAGCAATATCATGCGCATGCTCACACGCTCAGCAGAAGTTCACCACGCGAATCGCCAGGGATTCACAACGTTAACTGTCAAGACGTATAATTTTAACGTGATTTCAAATGTAATCGTTAACGATTTAGGATTGTAACATAGCGTATCATCTGATACCACGGTAGTACCAGCGTACCACGGTAGTGTAATTTCAAATGGATTCGTTAACGATTTCGGATAATATAGCGAGTTTTACACCTTGGTAACAAATTTTATGCTGCACCGTTGTAATCCAACAATTTATTGCTCTGCTTTGGCAATAATTTTATGGAATCCTTGGCTAAATAATATGTGGGTTTGAGTCGAAATTATCTGTTATCCATATCGTACATATCTAGGGATTCTTTCCTGGCGTCATACAATTGCCGTCTGGGTAGCGCTTTTGGAAAGAGTTTATCAACTCTGGATCTACCAGTCGTATTCCGTCAAGTTGATTGCCGAGAGTGATCCTGTAATAAAAGGAAAGCCAAATAATGCCGATTATATACTGAACAGTATTCAACTGTGATTCACTTTATACCAATTTGGTTGCACATTATGTGGTCGGCCGAACAGTTCAATCTTCCTTGTTCCGGGACTTAATCGTTCGATGATGCCGTAAATTTCATCTGGTTTATGACTGGTTGCTCGTACTTCGGCTACTATCACGTCGCAGTCTAGCCCTCGATTCAGATTTGGTGGATTGCCTTTCATGCCCACAAGACAGTGCTCCTTTCCATGGTTAAGCCAGTGGCCGGTGCGCCCGGTACGGATTATACGCTGTAGTTGATTTGTTTTCACCCATATCAATTCATCCACGCGCTCATAGCCCCACAGCTTCAAACACTCTCGCCCCAGCTCCATTGCACGACCGGTAACCCATAGGAAAATTAATCCATCGTCTTGGAGCGCAGGAACACCTAGTTGGCGCATTTCATCGTCGGACATTGTGCCATACGGTAGCTCCATGTGAATGTCCCAGGGCGGATCAGCCATTACTACAGCAAATTTTCCCAATACTGTCATATCAAGAAATCGTAGATCACATTGTATCCACTGGGGTGGATAAAGCGTAGCACATGCATCCGCGGCAGGTCGCTTTTGCCCCGCGGCTCGCTCTTCTGTTGGTTCAAATTTTACGGGTATGGTGTTATTCATTTGACCTACAAACGTATCAACTTCATAGTGAACATATTTGCATGTATCCATGTGAAAACAGGTGTTCAGAAAACTACAATCTCCTAACGTTTCGTCCGTATGGTTTTGAATTATTTTTTTGAAATGCAGTTTATTGCATTGGTACTTTGATTTTGTATCTTCATCTACTACAGATGCTTCTTGTGGTGGTACCTCAGCTGGGATCAGTTCCGTTTTCGTTTCGGGTGCTACTGTAGGGCCGTTGTTGCTAGAGTGATCGTCGGTAGTTGTAACAACATCGCTGTTATCTTCACCGTTGCTGTCCTTGTCACATTCAGTATCATCGGCAACTTTTTTATCAGTTGTATCCTTAGCTTCTTGAGCCGCTTCCAAAGATCGCATACACTCAATGCGTGTCCCATGAGGGCAGAATTCCATTACTTGCGCGCCGCCCTGTGATTTGAACTTTTCCGCCAGCGACCGCTCCTTGGCAGTTGGTTTAGAAAGTAATTCTAGAATTTCTTCCCCAACTTTTTTGCTTTGTTTTTCTCTCGTTGATGGTAGCGAAAGCAGCGACATAATATCAGACGCCTTGCAGGACAGTGTTGCGTCCACTGCATTGCCTTTTTTCCCTTCGTCTTTAGTACCAGGTGCATTCGCTCTAGCCAATTTGCCTGCTGTGCCGGATACGTCTTCATCTTTCGCATGCTCAACCTTCCGTTTTGATGAATTGCGATCAACTGAAACATGGTTCATTACCATGTCATCGTAAAGCGCTTTAAGGTTTATGTGTTCCGCTGAAATCACTTCGTAGCCCACGGTTCCACCAATGCTGACTTCTTTGATGTTGATCATGTTCTGCATCGCAAGCTTGTGGAGGTAGTAGGCGATGGAGTCACGTAAAACTGTTTTCTGGACATGTTTTTCTACACGCTCCGCTATCTGCGCAGAATTGGCCGGCAATATTAAACTCTGGTCGGCTAGCACCTGCACCAGACATTTCTCCACTTCGGCGTCGATGTCTATTTAGAACAGAAAAATTAACCACATTTAGAACCGAGGTAAATATTACGACTATTTACAACCCATTTCGTTATTGACATATCTATGCTGTTGAGATATGGAATTTCTATAGCTTTCTCAACATAACAAACGTTTGCAACGTGTGGCCGTGTGTGTTTGTGTTAGGAAACGCACAACATTTCACTGCATTCCGTCGGTTTGCATGTTAATAGAGAACCGCTTTACCCGCACTTCCAGTTTGTTCCAGTTTGATTGTAGTCAGAAGAAGTTTACCCTTATCCTCGCCAAGACTGTTGCCCGTCTCATTTTTTATTAAACCGGCAACAGCACCAGGACCACCAGGGCTGCTGTTTCCGAGCAAGTCCTGCCGTTCTTTTTTGCGCTTCTCGAGCTTTTCACGTAAACTGTTGCGCTTCACCTTTACGGCCTGTATTTCTTCCCACGAAGACATTGCTTAACCTTTTACCGTTCACCACTGGTTTAGTTATTAAACAATGCGATAAATCTGGCTTTATTTTGTACAGTCGTCACTTCGGTTTGGTTTGACCGTATAATGCACTTCCAATGGGCAAACGGTCACCAATCGCGGTAGATGTTCCGATGATGTAGCGCTCTATATCACCAAATCCAGGTGGCAAAAATAGGGTATCTGATCTTCGGACAGAAACGTGCATATCACCAAAAAGTGCCATCTGTCGCATGGTTTTGAGAACAAAAAGAAAAGGTTTGCCGCATGGTTTTGAAGAAAGGGTCTCCCAGGATCTGTTGTAGTTTTTTTACCATTTCATCGAAGTACACTGTGTTTTGTTAGTAGAGCGGTAAGTCGGTGCATTTGACTGTGAAGTGAATGAGGAATAGAGTAAGAAAAAGACTTTAAGAATAATAAGAAAAATACATACACAAATAATCAAAGAAGAAGAGCAGATTGTTGGTCCCTTGTAGACACAATCAAGCATGAGAGTGGCAGCTTGCGATGTTTTCGTTGAAAACAATGGTGATCTGGTGGTGGTGATCTGTACCTGTCACAGCTCATTGGTTACTCAGCACTGTCGCCGGCAAACGCAAAGCAGCCGTTTCCAAACGTCAAAATCACACGATGCCAAACCGTCACCGACGAAAAGCAGAAGTTATTTGTTTCGTAAAAGTTTGTTTTTGTTAATTAAGGTATAAATTTATACATCGTTGAAAGATTTTCCGTCCGGAGAGCGTGCCGCTATTTGTGTTCGGTGGAATGGGTGGTGTGGATGCGAGTCGCTGGAAACCTCGTCGTACGAAGGGAACCGTAATACACAAGACACGAAATCAGTTTGCGTGGGCGGTAATAGCAGCTGGCACGACAATCTTTGCGGCTTACTAGTAAGTTACAGTGTGGTACCCTGGTTTGCACCTGCTTGCTTCGCTTGTTTCGCTTGTACTTTTCCTGAACAATTTTATTCCGTTTCGTCATCCATCGGCATGCTTGCATAGTTCTGCTCCTTCTGCAAGTCCATGCAATATATAATAAAGATTTTCTCTACTGTCATGTTCAGCACAATTGTCAGCTACATCGGTGGCGACGACCTGAAGCAGCGCATAAGGAAAGACTTTTACGAGAAGACTGAGGAGGAAGTGGACCGGCGGAACTTGATGCGGTTTAGTTTGGTCGCCCCGAAGCGCGGTGAAACGATCCGCCAATTGCTCGAGGAGGAGCGGGAAGATCAAGCGCGAAAGTAGCGATGAGCAAGCGTTTGAAGTTCTCCAAGTTGAGGCTTGTAAAGCCGATCGATTCGGTCGATCCCCCAACGGATGCAGTGCCTGCTGAGCCGAATGTTTGGTAATGTTCTATTAGCGTTTAGTATAGCAAACCATATGTGTAGTTTGTAGTTCCAGTTAATAAAGGATAAATTAATCAGAGGTTTCTCTTTTCTTTTCCTTTATTTCAGTATAAGTAAGAATGTAGTATCGAAATACTTTGCCAGCGAAATGAAAGAAACCTCGGCGAGTCAAGCTACGTTCATTGAAACAGTTTCTGAAGTTTCCGTAAACAATGAAGAGGCTTTCAATGAGCAGAACTCGTGTCGAAGAACAGCGCTAACCAACGCGTGTTTGAACGATACTTCGAAGTTGCCCAAACTTAGGAAGAGAACGAGCGAGGGAAATGCGTTAATTAGTACGTTTCTGAGTACGCCGTCAAGCAACCCACCAGTGGGGGACGATGACTTTGAAGAGCCAAAGGCTGGTGCGAGCACCCAGCTAGTGAAACGAACGAAGGTGCAACGTGCCTCAAACAAACCAAAGAAGCCTGCTGATAAACGTCCCAAGAAGCAAGGTGACATACGAAAGGTGTTTAGGAAGTATAAAAACGATCATGATTTACTGCACAAGTTGCTTCAGGAGCACAGCACGTCCGAGCAGATTGACCCCGAGCAGCTGCAAATGGCACTGGCAATGTCACGATCGCTGGCCGATCAGGAATATAGCCCAGATCTGGTCCCCATCGAAGAGGCGGAGGAATGTGAGCCCCCAGCTAGCTCTTCAGACGCATCCAATGAACGCAGAATTGTTGGAATTCGCACAACATTAGAGCAGTTTGGATTTCGGTGTAAAAACAGCTATACCGACTATGATTTGAACGTTATCTTTGGCAAAGCCGGGACAAAAAATGTTAAAAAGATCAAACATAAGCGGGCCACGAATCTGCAGCATAGAAGTAGAGACGAGTTAACCACTTTCTCCGAGAGTCAAGCAAAGAAATTGTTCCTTTCTGAAGCGAGTGTCGAACAACAGGCTCCGTCGCCTTTGGAAAGCTTAGAGTCTAGCTATAGAGGCACTCTATTTTGGATCGCTCAGACTGAGCAGTCAAGTGAGCGGCTGATGGAGAAATACTACGTTCCGGAGCTTTTGGAAGCAAATCCCGCGCCGGTGGGGTGTTTGCTTAAAGATTGGAGAAACATTCCTGGACGTGAATGTACACCGGAAAAAGTGAAGGATGGAATGCAGAAGGGGAAAGCGAAAGAGTTGCCCACAGCAGAAGAAACAGAAAAAAGCGTTCGAATGAGTTCGCCTGACTTGTTTGGTGACTGTGAAAAAGATGAAGAAGGGACAAATGCCGTTTGTGATAATTCCTCTGGAACTAGTGTATGTGATGCACCGTATATTCCTTGTAGTGGAATTGAGACATCAAATGAATCTGTTGAATTTATTGAACATTCTGTGAGTTAGGAAGAGAACGAGCGAGGGAAATGCGTTAATTAGTACGTTTCTGAGTACGCCGTCAAGCAACCCACCAGTGGGGGACGATGACTTTGAAGAGCCAAAGGCTGGTGCGAGCACCCAGCTAGTGAAACGAACGAAGGTGCAACGTGCCTCAAACAAACCAAAGAAGCCTGCTGATAAACGTCCCAAGAAGCAAGGTGACATACGAAAGGTGTTTAGGAAGTATAAAAACGATCATGAGTTACTGCACAAGTTGCTTCAGGAGCACAGCACGTCCGAGCAGATTGATCCCGAGCAGCTGCAAATGGCACTGGCAATGTCACGATCGCTGGCCGATCAGGAATATAGCCCAAATCTGGTCCCCATCGAAGAGGCGGAGGAATGTGAGCCCCCGGCTAGCTCTTCAGACGCATCCAATGAACGCAGAATTGTTGGAATTCGCACAACATTAGAGCAGTTTGGATTTCGGTGTAAAAACAGCTATACCGACTATGATTTGAACGTTATCTTTGGCAAAGCCGGGACAAAAAATGTTAAAAAGATCAAACATAAGCGGGCCACGAATCTGCAGCATAGAAGTAGAGACGAGTTAACCACTTTCTCCGAGAGTCAAGCAAAGAAATTGTTCCTTTCTGAAGCGAGTGTCGAACAACAGGCTCCGTCGCCTTTGGAGAGCTTAGAGTCTAGCTATAGAGGCACTCTATTTTGGATCGCTCAGACTGAGCAGTCAAGTGAGCGGCTGATGGAGAAATACTACGTTCCGGAGCTTTTGGAAGCAAATCCCGCGCCGGTGGGGTGTTTGCTTAAAGATTGGAGAAACATTCCTGGACGTGAATGTACACCGGAAAAAGTGAAGGATGGAATGCAGAAGGGGAAAGCGAAAGAGTTGCCCACAGCAGAAGAAACAGAAAAAAGCGTTCGAATGAGTTCGCCTGACTTGTTTGGTGACTGTGAAAAAGATGAAGAAGGGACAAATGCCGTTTGTGATAATTCCTCTGGAACTAGTGTATGTGATGCACCGTATATTCCTTGTAGTGGAATTGAGACATCAAATGAATCTGTTGAATTTATTGAACATTCTGTGAGCAACGTTCCTGCATCTGACGATACTGCTGAACATACTATAGCTAAAAGAAACGAGTTCCTGAATAATACCGAATTTCTTGAGGAAAATACGGTTAGATCATGTAATGAAGAACGTGTAAAAATGAATGATCAAACTAGTATTGATCCCGTGGTGGTTGTCATCGATGATAGTTCTGCAGATGAAGATAAACACGATAGCTTTGAAGATGAATATACAGCATCGCAGGAATCACCTCACAGTCCCCAACCCCGTTTTGATCGCAGCTCAGAGAATATTTTTGAAGACACGGATCCGAATCCTATCGTTAGTTTCGAGGTTTACTCGAGCGAAGAAGGTAAGAGCTTTTAAGCAAAAGCATGTTTAGCGATTTCGATTGAATTTAATGTTTGACCTATTTAGTAATAATAGTAACAATATATGTTTCTTTATTCATTGTCTAGAAAAGATTCCTACAGCTACACCAGCTCTTCAACTAGGGACGATGCAAGCAAACGGTGAAATTCAAGTTAAAGATCATGTACTCAGAAATAATACAGAGAGCCAAGTGCAATGCAATGAACACGAGCTAAATGGAAGCTTACATCAAAACATACCCAAACGGGAGATTGCCAACGCAAGCACCATTGTGAGTAGAAATTTCGGATCTTGTGCTATGCAGACACTACTAGCGTCTGGAAAAGAGCTTTCCTTTCATCGACTGGCTGTAAAGGCACGTCTCAGTGAAGCAACGCAGGATGCCGTGCGTTTGGTGGAAACGGTTGATCTGAGTAATTCTGAGGAGCAGCACGGAGTGTCAGAAAACAGCAACCAAATGCAAGATATTGAAATGTCCGACAAACCGTTGGGCTACCAGTGCAGCCAATCCAGAGATACGCAAGATGACGATATGCTGTACATATCAGACGATGAAGTTAACTATTCTATCCGATGTGAACTCACACGAGTATACGACCCGGAAACGGCCAAGGAAGAAATGGGAAGCCCTTTAAAAGAAGATGCGAATAAGACGCTTCCATACTACATGCCTGAACCCAACACCGATAGATATCAAGGAAACGCAAATAATAGTATCCCGGTAGTTTCAGACAATCAATCAGAAACGGAAATGGAAATTTTAACCATCTCTTCCAACGAAATCGTCGATCAACCGACAAATTGTAATGAAAACACTTTCGCTTACTTGGATAATTTAGTGAAAGAGTTCAACTTACCACCATTGAGAACGCAACCGAGAACTGGTTGTAACAGCTCGAGCCAGTCTCAAGTTTATGAGCCAATTGTTGAGGCCATAGGTTGCGAAACAGTATCTGAAAAAAGAGACACATCAGACGAACGTGTGAACCATCAAACTCCCACTGAAATTAACATGACGGATGCAACTGCGGATAAGCAACTTGGAAGTCAGATGATGGTGGACAAGAGGAACACTACAGATGCAGGAAACAAAGCGTCTCGAATATCAGACATACTATCTAACTATATCAAGAACTACGAAGAACCTAAATTTGATGAAAAAGAAATAGAGACAGAACTGATCACATCCCACGAACCTCTGGCGGAAAGTTTATGCAGTCTACCAACTGGTCCGCCTGGGTCCAGAGTTTTGAGCAGATATAAATCATGCTCGCAATTCGAATCTCCGAAGGACCGTTCATCATTGAAACGAATCGCTTCCGATACGAACTTTTTTTCCTCTTCGACTCCGAAAGAGAAAGATTCACATTTACGAAATGGTAAAGATAATTTTCAGAAGAAATTTGAAGAACTGAAGATGGTGGCAGAAGAGATAACACTTGCCGAGTACGAGATTAGAACGGGGAACGCTACCGAAACGACTCCTTTTTACGAGGATATGTCAACACCGGAAATCGAACGTGAGCTCTTTAAGTTTGGTTTGAAGGCGTTGAAACGTAGCAAGGCTGTTCGTATGTTGAATTATTTGTTTGATGAACTGCATCCACATGTAGTGGTGATGGAAAGAAAACAAGAGAAGTTGCCACTAAAAACAAACAGTTGTTCTGAAGTGGAAAATTCCAAGAACAGTAATGAACACGACCAATCTCCTAGCAGTTTGGTTGTTCTGCAACGGCCTCAAAAATGTCCTTTCAAGCTGGATGACAATTTCATCAACCATTTTCTTCCGTCGAAACCACGCAAAAAAGTAGGTTTGAAAGGGTACACTTAGAATATATTTGGATGACAATTTCATCAACCATTTTCTTCCGTCGAAACCACGCAAAAAAGTAGGTTTGAAAGGGTACACTTAGAATATATTGCTAATTTTGTTTTTTGGTTATTCCAGGTGGCCTGGTGTGCTGTACCACTGCATATATCTTTTTTCAACCTTGTCTCAGAAAACGAGAGTTTGCAGCGGCAGATTTTAAGATACGAGCCGATTGATCTGGAATACATTTACGGAGTGTTGAAGGATGCTGGTCTGCGTTACGAAACGAATGTAAGCTACAGTAAATTTAAAAAAATCACATGTGGTGAAACAGTTTTTTTCTTTTAAATTAGGATCTAATTGCTCACCTTGACAAGCATTGCATCACTTTCCGGACTACAGTCACGGGAGTAGATCGAACTACAAAAGCTGGGAAAACAAGAAATGATGGCAGCAAATAACAAAAAATGATGAAACTGGTTACCCAAAAAGGTGAATTTTTCTATTTTCAATTATACATATTGCCAGCTTTTTGATAGCTCATTGGTCAGAATCTTCTACGAGATGACACATGCAAAGTGGCTGGTTGTAAGTATTTCATGGTTAAGATTGATGATTGAGATGTTATTGTTTGTTGGCGAATTTCGGAATGACTGATATCATTAACTATCGGCCAAAGTTTTGATGATATTGGCCTTTCAAAGTTGCGGCGAGGTTCGTAGTTACAAACAACAAACACTGCCGTTCCATTCGTAGCCATTCCAACACCGTGAACCTGAGAACCTAGAAGAAGTGACCTACGTTGGAGCAGTTATTCCCAGGAGGATCAGAGACAACTTTTGCTGTCCCAATTCCTAAGAATTGATCCAGGTTTAGGGAATTAGCCAAATGTTTCGTTCTTATTTCGTTACGCTTCTGAATACAAGTACAGCGAGCTGGAATTGAGCTACCCTGTTCGAGTCAACAACAACAATAGTATTCTCAGATGCAAAACGCCGGAATAGTTATACATACATCATTGCGCTGGTGCATCTACCGACGCTTTCGACTGATAAGCTACTCAAGTTGTTGTGCGACCCGTTTAAATCTAAGGACAACAAGTGACTAACCTCAGAGACGTTAGTGTAGCAATCGCAAGAGTTTACCTGTGGAATCAGCATCATATAAATTCTGGTATCGTTTCCGCTTTTTTATCAACAAACGAACCGTTATCGTTATGACTGGGATGGGAGGGTGTGTAGATATGACCAAAAGATAAATGTTGTCATCAGGTTATAGTAGATACGAATGCTTTTTGATTCACGGGAACAGTTTGCAATGGTGCAATGGTTTCCACACATCTCTATCCCGTCTATTTGATTCTCTCAAGTTAAAAATTTCGACCGGTCGCGGCATAACGGGTCTCTTGAACTAGCGAGTAACATTTTGCGAATATTGGCCGTTAAAGTTGCCGGGTGGATCATAATTTGGATGACAATTTCATCAACCATTTTCTTCCGTCGAAACCACGCAAAAAAGTAGGTTTGAAAGGGTACACTTAGAATATATTATTAATTATGTTTTTTGTTATTCCAGGTGGCCTGGTGTGCTGTACCACTGCATATATCTTTTTTCAACCTGGTCTCGGAAAACGAGAGTTTGCAGCGGCAGATTTTAAGATACGAGCCGATTGATCTGGAATACATTTACGGAGTGTTGAAGGATGCTGGTCTGCGTTACGAAACGAATGTAAGCTACAGTAAATTTTAAAAATCACATGTGGTGAAACAGTTTTTTCTTTTAAATTAGGATCTAATTGCTCACCTTGACAAGCATTGCATCACTTTCCGGACTACAGTCACGGGAGTAGATCGAACTACAAAAGCTGGGAAAACAAGAAATGATGGCAGCAAATAACTAAAAATGATGAAACTGATTACCCAAAAAGGTGATTTTTTTATATTTTCAATTATACATATTGCCAGCTTTTTGATAGCTCATTGGTAGGTCAGAATCTTCTACGAGATGACACATGCAAAGTGGCTGGTTGTAAGTATTTCATGGTTAAGATTGATGATTGAGATGTTATTGTTTGTTGGCGAATTTCGGAATGACTGATATCATTAACTATCGACCAAAGTTTTGATGATATTGGCCTTTCAAAGTTGCGGCGAGGTTCGTAGTTACAAACAACAAACACTGCCGTTCTATTCGTAGCCATTCCAACACCGTGAACCTGAGAACCTAGAAGAAGTGACCTACGTTGGAGCAGTTATTCCCAGGATCAGAGACAACTTTTGCTGTCCCAATTCCTAAGACTTGATCCAGGTTTAGGGAATTAGCCAAATGTTTCGTTCGTATTTCGTTACGCTTCTGAATACAAGTACAGCGAGCTGGAATTGAGCTACCCTGTTCGAGTCAACAACAACAATAGTATTCTCAGATGCAAAACGCCGGAATAGTTATACATACATCATTGCGCTGGTGCATCTACCGACGCTTTCGACTGATAAGCTACTCAAGTTGTTGTGCGACCCGTTTAAATCTAAGGACAACAAGTGACTAACCTCAGAGACGTTAGTGTAGCAATCGCAAGAGTTTACCTGTGGAATCAGCATCATATAAATTCTGGTATCGTTTCCGCTTTTTTATCAACAAACGAACCGTTATCGTTATGACTGGGATGGGAGGGTGTGTAGATATGACCAAAAGATAAATGTTGTCATCAGGTTATAGTAGATACGAATGCTTTTTGATTCACGGGAACAGTTTGCAATGGTGCAATGGTTTCCACACAACTCTATCCCGTCTATTTGATTCTCTCAAGTTAAAAATTTCGATCAATCGCGGCATAACGGGTCTCTTGAACTAGCGAGTAACATTTTGCGAATATTGGCCGTTAAAGTTGCCGGGTGGATCATAATTACAAACGACATATGCACGTGTTCCTTGTATAGCAACTCCAACACCCAGCTTGCGGGATTTTTTCCAAACCACCTGGGTGAAGTGACCCACCTGCGAGAAGTTTGATGGGTTCGGAACACCGAACGTGTAGTAGCGGATTTCGTTGTACCACGAGTCAACCGCCTCTCTCTCGGAAATGCTAGATTTTCCGAAGCAACAGTATAGGTTCTCGCCGTATTTATTGTTGCTGCGGTGCTGCAAGACATTTCGGCTCAGTAATGTCTGAAACACGGAAATTGATGTTAAATTTAATGGTTTAAGGGCACTGGAGTGACGGTAATTATAGAAACTTACATTAGCCCATTGTTGGGCGTATTGACACATGCCGGAATCTAGCACTAAAGGCTGTGCAGAGTGTTTTGCTCGCAGCTCATTATGGCGTTCTAGAACCGCTACATGAAAATTGTTGAAACTGAATAAAACAAGAGAATTAATTTGATAAAGTATTTTGTGTGGCTGACAGAATGTGAATAAGTTACCTCATTGCTAGCACTGTCTGATGGAGTTAACGGTGAACTGTCGCTATTTGGTACTTAGTTTGGGTTTATATACTGCTTTAAAACATAGCGACTTTCGTTATCAATGGATGTGGTATCGATATCTGAAGATTTATCTTTTTTCGAAGGAAATTAATTAATATATACTTCTTGAAATTGCGAATCGTCAGTACATACGTACCTTTATTACAAAAGATAGCGTCGAAACGATCAGCTTATGGCCTTTCTCAGGAAGAATTATTGTTTTCTACCAACTGGATTATATCAATTTTGCTCTGGTTCCTAGAATATACACTGACTGTAATCGTAATATATAACCTACGAATCAAGCGTGAGTTCTAAAAGTACTATTTGTTTCGCACTGTTTAATATTCAGTTATTTTCTAAATGTATTGTCTTCCGTTAGTTTTCGGAGTGATCTAAATAAGTTTGCTATCCGGCCGTTGAACTTTGAAGCTACTAGTCCCAAAAGAGGATAATAATTGGACAATCTTCAATTTCCCCACCTGATGCGATAATCAGGTGGATCATTTTGCAACATTTAAGAATTGACATTACCTTATCCTATTAACTTCTATTCAGTTATTAATGGATTGGGAAATAAATTAATAACATTTGCCTGCAATGCCTGCCATAGTGACAAAATTCATCTTAAAGTTTCATTTTACTACCCATGTGACCTTGATACGAAAGGTTCGCAGTTTAAAGGGGCCATAAATTAATGTGTGCATCAATTGCATCTAATGGGCAAGTCTGCAATTGCGATTAATTAAAAAATGATTTCATCAATTACAGTTGCAATTGAAACATGTCGAAAAACAAACCTCTCTATGACAAATGTCGACTTCATCATTTACTCACATGTAAGCTAATGTGCAACAATGGGAATTATCACTCACAACAATTGGAATAAAGCCAAACTATCTCACTATTTGAGGCGCTTCTTTTAGAACAAGTCGGATTCTTATAGTTATGGTACTGTTACGTTCCTGCGACTGGCACGCGTTAGTCGGTGTGTACCATTTCTCCTCACTGTAAACTCTCTGACTCTCTGTCTTCGAGCTGATAACTGACCCGCTTCTTAAATTGATACCAATTCATGCTCAGTTTAGTTTGCATCGTGTAACTGCACTGTGCGTCGGTTTTCGTGTTCGAATGGCTCACAGTACTGCATTTCGCATATTCAGGATGGAAAGGATATTCCGACAACGAAAAAATGGGGCAAAGTTACAACAACACAATAAGAGAGTGAGCTGAATGATAGTGACAAAACATGAGTGTGATTCTGTGCACAACAAGGTGGAATTATCACACATTTACACTATAGTTTTAGTATGTGTTTTGCGAGATTAGATTACAGGAATCGATTCTCGATTGTGTAGCACGTGAAGTGTACATTCACATAAATGTATTCAACATTCTGTCCCCTCCATTCCAGCGATTGCAGTGGGTGATCATGGCCCTGACCATACTTGTAATCAGGAGCGAAAACGGGGTTAGGGTAAGGGGAATTCGATTAGTTTCCCAGTGTCCAAAGGAGATTTTTGAACGAAGGATGTTATCTGTCATGAAGCTTGTTGTAATTTGATAGATGCAATTGATTTGGTATGTTTTAAGAGCGCCCATTTTAAAGCCGTCCACTGACCTTTATCAGTGGGTGAGACGACCATCGGGCCCAGTGTTGGCAACCGTCATGACCACAGGAGAAACCGTTGATTAATTTCTGGGATTTGGTGCCACTTAAAGATTGCAAACAACGATATCGATCAAGATATTCTAATAGAGTTCAAGATTCGCCCTATCGATGGGTTGTCTCATGCTCAAGTCGGCTCGACAAGTGCATGATAATCGTCAATAATTATTGTTGAAATAAGAATATCAAAACCCAACGACCACTTGAGACGTGATGGTGTGCATGAGTCAATGATGCTAATAGAATCGTCGACCGCATAATCGTGATTGTGAAATAATCGTAATCAATTGGAATTGAGTCGGTGATAGTTTGTTGTAAGATTCATTACACGGTTGCTTTTGGTTGTCCGACGACAAATTATTGCGTTTATCGAGCTCTATGTTTTGGATACGTTTATATGTTTTATATATTAGAAAGCAGACAAACAAGAGGAGCGAATACTCATGCTGCGATGAAACAGCAGACAACTCAAATCGAATACTGCTCTTCTGCTTTCTTGGCAGCGAGTCAAACATTTTTTTCTGTCGTTGGTGTTGCAAAGCTAACCATAACAGTGTATCCTTTTCCCGCTATGGCGAACACTGCTTTCACAGGAAGGCACAGCGCGCCACAAAACCCGCGTCCTGCAGTCATAAACAACATGGCGCGTGACAGGTTTTTGGCAGAAGCGAACGCAAAAGGATCTTTGCTATGGGAGGTTGTTCGGATGAAGATGCCAGTCACGTACGCTGGAAGAAGACAGCATCATCAATGCGGATGCGTAAAAACGGCGCGCGTACTACAATGAACTTGTAAAATGCTGGATGCTACCCTCTTCCGGTACCGCGATGGCGTGCGACGACTGTGGTATTGGTGTTCATTCATATTGAACATAAATAAACGATGTGCCACATAGTTGAACCCTCCCATGGGCCACAGGCAGGCGCATTTTACTGTAAATACGGTTGGAAAAGTCGATACTGCATTGCATCGCCTATCACACAGGATTAAAGTTGTGTAGAGATTTAAGATAAACACATTTTGAATCTCGCCACGCTGCACCATGCGACCGATTCCGGGTATGAGGTATGTTTACTCGTTTTTCTAGTTTTTTCTCTCTCTCTCTCTCTCGATAAATTAGGCAAGCCTAACCGAAAGTAATTTCCATAAGGTGCATTTTCCCGACTTTCTTACGTTTCAAACATACCGCTTGAGTTGAAAACATAACAAATAGTTCAAAACAACCCTCTGTTGGTCCCGGCCGGGTTTTATATTATCGGCATTCGCATATAGCCTTG
>KZ067427.1:57913-72267 GCA_002091845.1 Anopheles cracens | reverse complement strand
TTTTGCGTTGGTGGAGAATTTCATTGCAGCAAGTGCGTACAGTGTGTCGAATAAGATTACAGGTGTTGAAAACTATTTAAATTTTCTTTTATTTAGTACCTTTCTTTAGTACCCTACCTTTATGTAACTACTGAAGTAAGTGATTATTCATTTGAACCATTACTCCCTATCAAATATTAATTATTCAGCTATGGTGCAAAAACTAAGTTTAGTAAACCGTAAGATGACATGCATGACTGTGTAGGTCGTTGCACCAAAGAAGTTAGCCGCTATGGAATTCTTTAAAAAGTATTCATCTAGTGATGAACTACAAGCAGTTCAATGCGCCCACTTTAAATGCAAAGAAGCTGATATCAATGAACGATATTTTATGCGGCACTGCGGGATTTTATGCGGGAGCGCACTCTCTGTTACGCACTGCGCCAATATTCTCAACATCTTGCTGAAGCTTTGTTCAAAATCAGCAAGGAATCACTAAATAACACTTCTGCGGGCTTTCGAAGGCTGCTCTCAGTGAACCCTCAGGCAACCACCCGAAACGGACGGAACCACGCAGCTATCTGAGGGTACAAATATTCCGCTTTTCTAATGAAAGCCTTTTGTTCTGCAAGACCGTAACCTGTCGCACTTCGTTCTGCTCCAATCGAGGGACTCTTCGACGGGCTTTTCGTTTGTCGCAATAGCGGGCTCGCATTATGATAGCCCCGATCGAGAGATTTCGGTCGCAGTGAGCCAACACCGGCCTCCTGCGCGCCGAGTCGTTTCGTCTCTCCAGCACTAGCTTTACCGCCCATCAGTACCGTGTTGTTATTGTTGCGATCACTGGCCAACCGCGTCTTCTCCAGCTCCGCGCTCGTCGTGAGGATCGTTCGAAGCGGAGAAATCGATAGGCGCGGAGAGCCAACCGATAGTTTGCCGGTCGAAAGCGAGCGTGACATATCGTTGCCGGTGAGATCAAACTTTTCCCTAAAAACTACGGTCCGGTCCGGTTTGTGGCCCTTGTATGTCTGTATCGTCTCCATCGTAATCACCTCACATAGTGGATCCTACGAAAAAACGTGAGAGAGAACGTGAGATAAGCATTGGTACCAACAGATGCTCGGGATTTTCCTTTCAAACAGCTGCACACGCTAAGCTATTCAGAGTGGAGCACACATTATGTCCTCTTTCGCATTTCCCCCTAAGTCACGCACACATGCTGCTGGAAAAGGAAATGCTGCAATATTCCTTTTGCACGAATACGCTAGGGAAATGCTAACCAAGCGAATAGTAATAGTGGAGATGGAGAATAAAGAACGCTCCAAACAACCTGTGTGAAATGACCCGTCTTCAGCGTGGCTGGTTCTTTGCCAAATACGTGCAAATCGATCTCGCTGTACCAATTCTCGGCCGGTTCGCGTCCACTGATGCTCTCACTCGAGCCCGCCGTGTTGGAGGAACTCCACGAGCAGAAGATGTTCTCCCCGTACGCCGAATTGCTACGATGTACGAGCACTCCCCGTGCGGCAATCACCTCTCTCTCTCTCTCCCGTTCTCTCTTATGCTACTAGAACATGTGCTAAATACGTGCACACCAGACAGCAATGGCAATCGGGAATCGGGACGCAAATATGTTGTTTGTTTTGTATTTGTGAGTTTCCTACTCTGGTTAAGGCCCTTCCCCTGATTATCGCGAATTATGTGAAAGGTACTGTTCCAATCGGTAAAGCCACTTCTTACTCCTTACTTACTTCGACTAACGTTGGCCATAAATTGGCCGAGGACATTCCCGCGCGGATAGTATGTACAGACAACGATCACTTTGCCATTGCGTGTTTGGCCCATGCCAACGCCCAGCTCCTTGGTGCCCTTCCAAACCATTTGCGTGAACTGACCGCCCTTAATGGCGGCCCGGGGCTCTACCGTGAAGGCATACTGTTTTACCTCTTCATACCACGACCGACAGACGTCCCGGGCGCTTGGACGCGCGTTCCGATCTGAGGACCAGAGACAGTAGAGATTCTCACCGTATTTCGAGTTCTGCCGGTAGGTGAACCGATCGTCTCGAGCTAGTATCTCAGCCCATTGTTGTGCATCTCGAACCAGCTCTTTGTGCAGCCTAAAACACGAGAGCAATGCTTTAGTACAATGGAATGAAAACGACTATATCACTGCATAACCTACACCAAATCTGCTGCCCCGTGTCTCTTCCGGTACTCGTTGTGATGCTTCAGCATGGCCACTGAAAACTCATCGAACTGATCCGGATCATTCTCATCCACGATGCGAACATGTTTGCCCGACTTCACACCGTCGGGTATGGGTCGCCGCATTGACGAAGTGATGGTTCTACCAGCAGCGTCATTCGCCGACGTTTGCTTCAAGGCCGACGGTTTGTCGACGATGATCTTCGGCACTTCGAAGCCACCGATGGGTGGGACGTTTTTCGCGAAGCTACCGATGTAGTTGCCGGGTGGATCATAGTTGGCTACCACAAACACCTGTCCAGAGCTGCAAAAGAAACGTAAAATCTGTATATGTAAGGGCGATGACACCTGTTCAAATGTTGCGGGCCACAAGTCGTAGTGTACAACGTCTACGAACTACAAACTTAACCGATCTCAAGAAACAAGCGATAAGCGAATTTGACTGAAACGACTTTATATCATTTACGGATATAGCAACTATAACATTCAGCTCCTTACCGATTACGTGCCACTCCGACACCAAGCTCCCGGCTATCCTTCCAAACAACCTGTGTGAAATGACCCGTCTTCAGCGTGGCTGGTTCTTTGCCAAATACGTGCAAATCGATCTCGCTGTACCACTATCTGAGGGTACAAATATTCCGCTTTTCTAATGAAAGCCTTTTGTTCTGCAAGACCGTAACCTGTCGCACTTCGTTCTGCATATAAAAGTCAGCCAGTAGACACGTTGTTTACATTCTCCATGGAGTATGGGCAAAGTGAGATATGGGAACGAAAGGGAACTGTTGTTGGTGTGTCGCAAATGTTTAGTCTTGCCCGTCATGGAACGTAAATACAGGTTAGCTGCGTTGATCATTCCTATCACCAATAATGTATACTGCCTTGTGTGGCTTGACGTGAAAGGATGCATTTTTTTTTTTAATATTTTTGATAGCAAACAGCAAATATTAAATAAACACTGTGCAGGGGATATAATTTAACGATCACGTTCGAATGAATTATTCTTCCATGCCGATGACTCAAGCCTCTAGTATATTCATCCCATATGTATAACCAAGCAATAAAATACAGCTGAATTTAGCTTCAAATTTTTCTACACGCCATCTATTTTTCTTCTGAAACACACTTGTTTACCGGTAAGTCATTAGTATCATCATGACTTGAACACAATTGATTGATGACCAATCGACAATACAACCTTTCTAAGAGCATAAACTACAGGCATCGTCTTTAAAAACACGTCCAACACATCATCATCACACGTCCAACTTGGTTAAATCACACTTCCATGAACGCACCGTTTGACACCTTTCAAGAACCACGCTTTCGAGAGCCAGCAGCACCCTATTAACTTGTCCGGATTGTTCTCCGCTAAGCAATTGTCACCCACGAAAACAACATTAACCGTGTTCCAACAGATGCCGAGGTGCTACTTCTCTAAGACGGTGTCGATTTTCGAGTGTACCAATTCACTTACACTAATTAGTAAACAAACGTTCTTCTCATCTGCGGATTGATCGTGCATCATCAGTCAAAGTAGCTATAGAGCCTCAACGATGAGCCATCTTTGTATGTCTTCACAGCAGCAGTACCGAACATATGCTGGCCCAAGATCACTTAGCAGCAGCATTTTGTCACATGACCACTTTTCTCAACCAACTGAGGAATCAATTTCGAGATTATTGACAGCGAGCTGCAGTTGTCTGCTCGCACGAAATGCCGCTACAGCCGATGATGTCGACATCGGCAAGGGCAATCGATGCATTTTACCAACTACCCGCCGTATCTAAAACACGTTCGTTAATATTTATCGATCACGGCATTCCAACCATCGATCACGACGTCGGAACTCTTTTGGCCTGAGAGGGAGAGAGAGAGAGAGGGAGAGATAAGGAGGTAAACAAAAAACTACATGACCACTCTTAGAGCATCGACTTCTAATTCTCCACCCAGCAGCTATATGTGTCGAGAGCGCAGGAGCACCCTACGGCAGAAATAGTTAATCTCATAATTGTAACAGCACCATAATTAATACATCATAAATTGAGGTTAAATATTCACTTGCAATTGTGTTGGCACTTCTCCCCTCCCAGTGCTCGGCGGTATGTCGAGATGTAGCGATGCCCTTTAACGAAGAAACACGAGCACGGCACTGGTAGCGGTATCGTTTTCGCACCACACGCGGTACGTCGTAGCCAACACGGCCGGCCAACATGGTGCTAAATGTTGATCGGTTGTTTACTTTAGGAAATGTCCAGTGCAAATCATATGCACATGTTAATCGACTGCACGTTGCACCCTTCGGTTTCGCCAACCGGACACCCTACGATGCCAGTAGACGAAGAAGGCAGGCTATGGTTGCTCTTGAAAAGGTTTCAGGGTATCAGGTAAAGAGACCCCATGAGAGCTGGATCGGTTGGTGCAACCAGTGCAGCAATCGATACTATCGATCGATCGAATTCATTTGCCGTGTGCGTACACGGGCTTCAACGGAGGTCGGCAGACATAGATTAAGCAGCAATGTCCATTCCAAAAACAGATGCATACATTCGACACATAACAAGCTAACATGAAACCACCGGAGTTGATTCCTTGCTGTAGGGCTTCTTTCTTTCTTTTTTTTGTGTGCAAACGGAGTTGATAAAGTTCAACTGAATTAAATTAAAACTCGAATGCGAGAGCAAGCAAGTCGGTTGCACCGCAAGAGTCCAAAGCAGAAACAATTAACGAATGTCTAACGTTTTATATGTGAAAAGCAGTCTTGTGGTTGAATGCTGTAGCAGGTAATTAGATGGTACTAAAAGAAACAGTTTAACATTCCAACATCCGAAACCAATTGTAAATTGAAACACCTTTCAAGTGCAGTTTCATTCATTATCAATCGAATATCAACAACCTCGTTCACCTCACGGTAATGAAGAATCAACACCATTCGCCAAAAGCTGTGTAATTGCTCATAACTTCTCTTATCGCAATGACTCATGGAAGCAACAAGACCCGAAAAATGTCCCACGACACTGCAGTGCGATAAGATAACGATACGATGTCTTAACTCGTTGTCGAAAATAAGAACTGCCAATATGAGTCCCTCAAGGCATAAGATGTAGTAGATGGTCATAGTCCACCAGTGTAACTCGAAACTTCAGAGAAATGTACAGAAGCAAACATCAACCTAACTTTAGCTTGACTACACGATTAATGGCGAACGGACGGTAGCGCAGAACCAGGTGTAGTTCTGTCAGTCACCTTCAACCCGTCGACATTACTGGCACATTGCTCGTGGTTTATGCATGTTACAAGCATCGTCGTTTAAATGTTCTTTTGTTCTTCTACTCTGTTCGTAAGCTCAATCTCAGAGCTCTACGCTATATTTGGAGATGGTGAAATTGAAATGCAAATATGCAACAGCCAAACAACGTTTAACCCGAGGCTTGCTCCAAACGATGGCTATCTGCACTCATTTCCAAAAACCACCTTCCCCGTTTTGTCCGGGTGTTCGACATCATTCGTATAGTAATTCACATTCACCTGTCCGCATGGTGTGTTTGACGGTGATGAAGGTGAGGACGAGGCAGCATGTTCACGGCTTTGTCAAATGTGTTTTTCCACAGTCGAAGCAGCTTTTCCACAGGCCGCCCTATATCAATTCGTTCGGGCAGATGGGAAACACTCACAACTACACAACGGTGCTGGCCGACAAATGTCAAGGTCACTGGAACAGTACACAACATCACCATTACAATCGAAGAGTTTGTAATGGTGGTGCTATGTTCCATGCCAGCCCAGTTTTCGACGTCCATGTTCAAAATTCCTGTAAATGTTTTGTTTGCTTGTTGCGTGTAATTCTGCGCGGCTTACACCATCAGCAGCAGGGCACAGGAGTAAACAAAATGTGTTTCGTTACGGCTCAACACGGAAGCAGAGAAACAAGCATAGATAAATGAAACAGTGGGATTGTGAGATAGCCGAAACTAAACTTTGATAAGTATGCTGCTTTGCCAAGTCGTCCCCATATCGAAAACAGAGCTCTTCTAGCGAAGGGTTTCGACGTGGAGAACTTTTAGCAATATGCGCTACGTAAAGAGCTTATTCAATGAATGTAATAAATCGAATGTCGAGTTGCGTCAAAGAATTCGCACCTAAAAATGCATCGAAAAACGTGTAATAACAGATTGGTACGAACCAACCAGCGTTTGCTCTTCACGCACCTAAAAATGCCATCGACAACTAGAACAACAACACTGTACAGCGTACTAAAATAGAACTCAGTGCGCCTGATTATGTGCTCTTACGAGTAGACTACGGCACATATCCACATCTGGATATTGCGTTATGACAAACACGTGCGATCGTGCAATCGTGCCCAGAGTGATCAATGTGGCGCTTCATCTAGCCTGCTCGAGCAGAGAACAATGATGCACCAAGTACTGCCTTTTTCTAGCGCAAACGATCAGATTATCTACCAGCTATTATTTTGTGCACAATACACCTATTGCAGTTCCGCACGTTGCCGGAAATGAAAAATGCCTTCCATTCACAGAAAACCCTTGCTTTACAAAAGCGGCAGAGGTCTCCGACGTTCGATTGGCTAATAATGGCGACAAAATAACGATAGCAGCTGTTTTCATCATCTATTTTCCCACGCGCACACAATTGCCCGCGTTCAATGGATAAATTATGACCAGGCAGCGCCCAGCAGCTTCCAGCAGTCCGTTGCGTGTTAGCAGTTAAGCGTTGGGTTAAGCTAAGCGCGAGGTTATGGTTTGCACAACGTAACCCGACCGGCAACTACACCAGCCGGACTAATTTTGATGTGATAAATTGCTCATCTTCCTCCGCAGGAGACATCGGGGAGCAAAAAGAAGTTATGGCGCTGCATTAACGATCAATCGCGGCGATCGTCGGAGTTTGGTGCATGTGTCTTCGTTTCTGGTGCGCATCATTTGATACCGTGTCCGATAGTGATCGTCGCTGGTAGCACATAATATTGCCCACTGTGTGTGTGCACATGGCGACGCCCTTCGTCGTCGTTGCCGTTGTCGTCTATCACATATCGCGGATCGTATCCGAAACGCACTAACTGCATCACCACAAAACTGGGGCATTGTGTTGCTCTACGCTTTATGCTTCCCCATCAGAAACCCGCATCTGAAATTTGCAAACAATACTTAATGAACATCACATTGGCTAGACACGTCACTTTTACGAACTATCCCATAGATGTTAGTTCCTAATAGTGGTCGATACATTTTCCTGAGTATCAAAAAGTTTCAGTTTACGGATGACGACTACCAGCTGACCCAAACCCAACAGACCAGAACAATTCATGACATATGTGATCTGCTCATCTAGATTCGACCATGTTTGCAGTCCACACGCGTTCCAACATTGAACGCGATTTAAGTCAGGGGAAATTAAAGCCAAAACGAAACCATCTCACGTTTTAACCTTGTGTTCAACGCAGAATTACGCCCCAACAGTAGTGTCTGTTTTGTGGCATTCTCTGCCACGTTTATCTCCATGTTCCTTGCATAGCTCTCTCTGCATGTAATCTAAAAAGCTCCGCCGTGTCATCGCTTTTGCTTATTTCCATTTTGTTTATCCAGCCGGTTTGTAACGGAGATGTATTTTTAAAGTAAAAAACTATTGAAGACGGTTATGTTCTGTACCCAGTAAAGACATTTCACACTTTGTACCTAGAACCAACGGGAATTATCATGCAAGTCACCTGCAATATTTCACAAGTTTCCGCAACATTGCACTCACTCTTCTTTTTAATATCTTCCTGCTGCTGAAAGTGTTTGTTCTGCCACTTGCCGTGGGTGCATATTTACCTGCATCTTGAAGCCATTTTTAAGCAGCACACTTCCATCCTGTCGGAAGCCGATTTCCGCTGGGCCGTCGTACACACAAACGCAAATTTATCTACACCACCATGTGTTATCGTTTCCGTTCGGGACCACTGTTCACATAACTGTTACTACACCCGAGGTGTTATTAGACATGGGAAGGTCTCCTAAATACGTTGGTCGAGAAGGTACGGCGAGATGCATTTGTCTGGAAATCGTACCGGCATGAGCGTCACGACACTATTCCGCCCCTATTATATGCTGTCGAGTGCGCCAGCACCAGCGCGATGGTCCTAAACATGTAATTCGAAGCACGTGTTTTGCGAACAACCAGTTTTGCGGCATTCGCCACCCGTGCGGACAACCTGACGCAGGGCAAATCAGACATGCCGACAATGGTGAGATCGATTACATCGATCACGATCAGCACGATGATAAGCGCTACGGTGCGGTTCATTACCGGCAGCTGAATAACGACAGATCCCAGGCAACGACTTCAAAACGGCAATCATCAGTACGAGCCATCCTCGATGCCACGCGAGCGATAGAGAGCGAGAGTGTGTCTGTGTGTGAGTGTAATAAGGGTGCGAAGAACGGGACAGACCTAGCAGTTGCAAATAAGCTACCACACTGGTGCAAACGAAAAAACAGACTCAACAAAATGCAAATGTCTAAACAAACCGATTAACTGTGTAAAGACCCCAAGCTGGCTATCACCCCTTTGAATCTTTTATGGATTAAGTACCCTAGACCAACAGCAAAAGCAACGTCAATCGCTTTTCCCACCATTCAAAGTTCTCCAAAGTCCGTACCAATTCGTTTCCACGTTCGTGTGGCATGTGAAATGACACTTTTCAATGTCAGTTACCAACCAGTAGTTAGAATTTACTCAAACTGGAACATTCATCCCGACTGATGATCTATTAACTACCACTGTGCATGACCTTCCTGCCGGACAAAACGTTTGTTCCCGCCGCGCATATATTTGTTATTCATCGAAGAGATTCCACAGATTCCAGATACTGAAATATTCATCCATGTCTGTGGTGACAGCAACAGCATACACAGAAGTGTCTAAACACTGATTGTATGTTCTCAAATATTTACATAATTATTTGCATTTGCTGACCCTATGCCTTGTACCGCCGATGTGGCATCTACCTTTCCTGAAGCTGTCGATTTTTTTACGGGAAAAAGAGTTGTGATTCGAAATGTTGCCGGATTTTAACAGCCACACGAATAAGTCATCTCAAAGGCTGTGTTTCTCTATACTCCGTTGAGATTCGGTTTGCTCATGCAATCTAAGATTCAAATATTGGTTTGTTGCTCTTTGGAGGCACTTTTGTCCGGCTGGTTCATACGTGAAACAGGTTACAAGACGACACCACCATTATCATGATATTTGCTTAGCTCGGATATCTTTTGGCACAGATAAAGGTGAGGGAGCTCGACACCAGACACTAGTTTATCTTGCTACAAATGAACCATTGAGATGTGAATAATATAGTACATGATCCCGATGAAGAACTTGTTCGCAATTTCTTTGCTATATAATATGTAGGGCTCGATTAAAAAGAAACGTTTGCTATTGAGAGCCAGCTATTGAGCTAGCAACTCTATTCAAACCTGTGATGGAAAATAGTCCCCTTTCATCAAAAGGGTAACTGAAAGGAAACCTCAATCTCAAACACGCTTTCTACACCCATCAGCACAGAACGAAGCGAATTGTGTTCGTTCGTTCTACTTCATCAAAAATTCATCTTTCCAGAATCCTGGCCCTTCGTACTATGCGAAACGCAAATTGTAACTAGTTGGAGAGATGGACGTGTTGATAACTTCTACTACTTCATCGCCCCATCATCCCCATTCATTCATCGATCGCTCATAGCTCAAGTTAGGGAAATATCAATGGGAATTCAAAGAAGCTGATATCAATGAACGATATTTTATGCGGCACTGCGGGATTTTATGCGGGAGCGCACTCTCTGTTACGCACTGTACACCGCAATTCCAGTAGGAGCTGGAGAATCGTTCGCCATTCTCATCCACTCTCCTCAGTTTTATTTGAGCGCTCGGTGTTTTCGGTGTCGTTGCAGCGCCATCCCGCTGGGTGGTTCGTTCCGAGCCGGGAAAAAGTTAGTTTTCTTCCGGTGCTTGTATGTGTGGGTGTGTACTGGAGGAGGATTTCCCGAGTTTTTCGTGCAGGAAGTGCTGCGGCTTGCAGTGTTGTTTATCGTTTATCCTCAAACCACACGCACCTAAGCCTGTGATCGTAGTCGAAGTGAGTGCGTGTGAGGAAGAGAGTTGCGAATTTAATCGTGGCCACATACATTATACTGGTGTTAGAATGCATCATCTTTTGTGTATTGTGTATTGGATTGGTTTCTTCCCTAAGGAGGAATTACGGGAGTAAAAGTGAGAGTTTGAAAAGTGAACGAGAACAAGAACATACACACATGCGCTTAATATTAATGGAAAGGTGGCCAACGTTTGGTTTTTTCCGTTACGGTGGGAACATCCTGGTAGATATTCATTTGTCTGGAAATCGTTCTTGGCGGTCAATTAGACCTGAGTTGTGAGACTTCGCATTTGCATTTGAGCAGCCGGGAATGTGTTTTGCTCCCGAGTTTTAAAATACAGTGTGTTTTGGTACAACGTGTTTGTTTGTACATCTACGTTCTGAGCTATGGAAGAATTGTGAGTCCCCTGCTGCTGCGGGCACATGGACAGACGCTAATGAGCAACACTGTTTGAAGGAAAGCGCTTCCAAAAAAAACAAGTTCTCTGCCACAACTTTCCCCTTTCTACCTGTTTGCTGATTTGGTCTTAGGAAGCAGTTAACGACGTTTATGAAATATGAGCTGTCTGGTCGGCTGGCTTCAGCCGTCGATTGGCAATCAAAGAATCGATCGGTTACATGACCACGGATATCAGGTGGTCGGGTCAAACAATTGATTGATTTGCTTCCGGTCTCCGGGGAGAGGC
This sequence comes from Anopheles cracens, assembly GCA_002091845.1. Taxonomy (NCBI): domain Eukaryota; kingdom Metazoa; phylum Arthropoda; class Insecta; order Diptera; family Culicidae; genus Anopheles; species Anopheles cracens. Next base: position 61,247 of record KZ067427.1, on the reverse strand, counting down.
CATCATTAGCCCAATTCAACACCCACGGCGTTGTACGGCAGACGCCCCGTTGGTTCTAGGTACAAAGTGTGAAATGTCTTTACTGGGTACAGAACATAACCGTCTTCAATAGTTTTTTACTTTAAAAATACATCTCCGTTACAAACCGGCTGGATAAACAAAATGGAAATAAGCAAAAGCGATGACACGGCGGAGCTTTTTAGATTACATGCAGAGAGAGCTATGCAAGGAACATGGAGATAAACGTGGCAGAGAATGCCACAAAACAGACACTACTGTTGGGGCGTAATTCTGCGTTGAACACAAGGTTAAAACGTGAGATGGTTTCGTTTTGGCTTTAATTTCCCCTGACTTAAATCGCGTTCAATGTTGGAACGCGTGTGGACTGCAAACATGGTCGAATCTAGATGAGCAGATCACATATGTCATGAATTGTTCTGGTCTGTTGGGTTTGGGTCAGCTGGTAGTCGTCATCCGTAAACTGAAACTTTTTGATACTCAGGAAAATGTATCGACCACTATTAGGAACTAACATCTATGGGATAGTTCGTAAAAGTGACGTGTCTAGCCAATGTGATGTTCATTAAGTATTGTTTGCAAATTTCAGATGCGGGTTTCTGATGGGGAAGCATAAAGCGTAGAGCAACACAATGCCCCAGTTTTGTGGTGATGCAGTTAGTGCGTTTCGGATACGATCCGCGATATGTGATAGACGACAACGGCAACGACGACGAAGGGCGTCGCCATGTGCACACACACAGTGGGCAATATTATGTGCTACCAGCGACGATCACTATCGGACACGGTATCAAATGATGCGCACCAGAAACGAAGACACATGCACCAAACTCCGACGATCGCCGCGATTGATCGTTAATGCAGCGCCATAACTTCTTTTTGCTCCCCGATGTCTCCTGCGGAGGAAGATGAGCAATTTATCACATCAAAATTAGTCCGGCTGGTGTAGTTGCCGGTCGGGTTGCGTTGTGCAAACCATAACCTCGCGCTTAGCTTAACCCAACGCTTAACTGCTAACACGCAACGGACTGCTGGAAGCTGCTGGGCGCTGCCTGGTCATAATTTATCCATTGAACGCGGGCAATTGTGTGCGCGTGGGAAAATAGATGATGAAAACAGCTGCTATCGTTATTTTGTCGCCATTATTAGCCAATCGAACGTCGGAGACCTCTGCCGCTTTTGTAAAGCAAGGGTTTTCTGTGAATGGAAGGCATTTTTCATTTCCGGCAACGTGCGGAACTGCAATAGGTGTATTGTGCACAAAATAATAGCTGGTAGATAATCTGATCGTTTGCGCTAGAAAAAGGCAGTACTTGGTGCATCTGCAGAACGAAGTGCGACAGGTTACGGTCTTGCAGAACAAAAGGCTTTCATTAGAAAAGCGGAATATTTGTACCCTCAGATAACTGCGTGGTTCCGTCCGTTTCGGGTGGCTGCCTGAGGGTTCACTGAGAGCAGCTTTCGAAAGCCCGCAGAAGTGTTATTTAGTGATTCCTTGCTGATTTTGAACAAAGCTTCAGCAAGATGTTGAGAATATTGGCGGTGTGAGTTAATGACGTTCATCTCTTGTGGAGGCTTTCTCATCACCATTCGTCATCCCGATGTTCTAATGTTCAGTGTGGCAGAAATTTTCATCTCTCTCTCTCACTTCTTTATCGACAGACCAACGCGACCCATAAAGGACATCACTCAGCTTTCCTCGGCAGGATCCTCGCACGACTGCGGTGCCCTGTCGCGGGTCGTAATGGTCAGAAAAACTGATCAGCGTGTCATCAATCACAAGGGCAGTCAAAAGGTATGTGTTGTTGACAAGAAAGCGAATCCGGCGTGGCAAGATTTGTCGCTCCGTGTCCAGTGTACATCCGGCATAGCGTTCTTTATTCTCCATCTCCACTATTACTATTCGCTTGGTTAGCATTTCCCTAGCGTATTCGTGCAAAAGGAATATTGCTGCATTTCCTTTTCCAGCAGCATGTGTGCGTGACCTAGGGGGAAATGCGAAAGAGGACATAATGTGTGCTCCACCCTGAATAGCTTAGTGTGAATAGCAGCTGCTTGAAAGGAAAATCCCGAGCATCTGTTGGTACCAATGCTTATCTCACGTTTCTCGCTTTTTTTTGTAGGATCCATTATGTGAGGTGATTACGATGGAGACGATACAGACATACAAGGGCCACAAACCGGACCGGACCGTAGTTTTTAGGGAAAAGTTTGATCTCACCGGCAACGATATGTCACGCTCGCTTTCGACCGGCAAACTATCGGTTGGCTCTCCGCGCCTATCGATTTCTCCGCTTCGAACGATCCTCACGACGAGCGCGGAGCTGGAGAAGACGCGGTTGGCCAGTGATCGCAACAATAACAACACGGTACTGATGGGCGGTAAAGCTAGTGCTGGAGAGACGAAACGACTCGGCGCGCAGGAGGCCGGTGTTGGCTCACTGCGACCGAAATCTCTCGATCGGGGCTATCATAATGCGAGCCCGCTATTGCGACAAACGAAAAGCCCGTCGAAGAGTCCCTCGATTGGAAGTTTACGGCCGACGGGTGGTGGCGGCTCACAGTCGTCCCTGCGGGGAAGTACTCCGTCGCTGTACACCGACTTTGAGCGCGATTGTCTCAAAGCGCACAACGAGTACCGGACGCGGCACGGTGTGCTACCGCTGAAGCTGAGCAAACGCCTGTGTCGATACGCGGAAGAGTGGGCGAAGGTGATTGCCGCACGGGGAGTGCTCGTACATCGTAGCAATTCGGCGTACGGGGAGAACATCTTCTGCTCGTGGAGTTCCTCGAACACGGCGGGCTCGAGTGAGAGCATCAGTGGACGCGAACCGGCCGAGAACTCCGAAATCAGCGGATCACTATTCCATGATCAGCAGCTGGTTTACCGTTACTCCACCACCGTTTCCACAGTTGCGCCAAAAAATCAAAATAGGTAAATGATGGGACTGTGCTCCGGCATTGCGGAACTTGATGCAGGTGAATAGGGAATGCTGGATTTCTAATCACTTTAAATACATTGACAAAGGTTCCATTCGCCGTCCGTTACACTTATTTCGATACTTTTCCCATCACTAGAGCTCCCTTCATACCCATCGATGTAGATTTAGCGGACGTTAGTCGAAGTAAGTAAGGAGTAAGAAGTGGCTTTACCGATTGGAACAGTACCTTTCACATAATTCGCGATAATCAGGGGAAGGGCCTTAACCAGAGTAGGAAACTCACAAATACAAAACAAACAACATATTTGCGTCCCGATTCCCGATTGCCATTGCTGTCTGGTGTGCACGTATTTAGCACATGTTCTAGTAGCATA
>KZ067424.1:13507-35483 GCA_002091845.1 Anopheles cracens | reverse complement strand
TTATATTTTCAATCGTTCCACGGGAGAAAAATCCCTTCCAAATACCCGCGTTTTCATGCCCGACTAAGCGTTATGATTATATATCATCCGCAAAACGGGTTTTATTAAAGTCAACCTCTTACGATCCTAGACGCGTCTGGCGATAGGAAGATGACTTTTTTTTTGCAACACTGTCCCTCTTGGCGTGGAATGCGACCTTCCGAGTCCGGTGGAGGAGTCCTTCCTTCACGTAGCGTTTGCGTATTTCGATTTTAATGGATTTATGAGTCTCTGGAAGGAAAAATTAGTCAGTCACAACTCTCTCTTTTGCGTTGGCCTGGAACGTCTTCTGCTTCTTTGGACGGTTCTACAATGTTGAGACATGAAGGTCATCACGGGCCAGGTACTCGTAACAACCTTGCGTGGCAGCAACATGCGGTATGGAAATTTCCCCTGCAATCTATGAGAAACGGATTGCTTCGAATGATGCCAATGTTCGCATCCTGCACACACAGCTGCTGACTCACGCGAAGCATGAGAAAAACGTGAGTTTTTATTAGCTCCAACCAAGGAGTGTCCTGGGAATGGAACTTGTTTGTCCGACTTCCTATTCCCACCCCAGCTGGACTATTTTTCAAAATCATCATAACTTTCGGGATTGTAATAAAATTTCTCAAAATTTATCTTCGCCCAAGCAGGCGGAACAATCCATACTTAAGTTCCAAATTAAACGGCTTATTTTTATTCGACGATTCTTTTTTTTATTACGAAACTCTTCACTGAACGAGTACCAGACTCCCTTTTGCTAGAGAGAATTACGGACGGAGAAGAGATAACGATTGCCTTTATAACAAAAAAGAAACCACACCGATCGAGCTCACGATCATCGCTCCCAATCGATCGGGAACGGCTGCAGGTTTCCGCTTCTTTTCTCTCCGTGGGCCACAAAAGAAACTGTAACCAAAATATAAAAATACTTAACCTTCCTTCCTCCCAAATAAAACTGTCAGCCGGGATTTCACAAATCAGCGTCTGTGCGTCGCTTTCCGTCATATGGAATATTCAAATTTTCGTGCCAATCGGAATGGCAAATGCGAAAAACGCAACATCCATAAATCATACATTTGGCAAACGGTGAATAACACAGCACAGCGAGAGAGAGAGAGTGAGAACAGATCTATAGCGTCCCGCGACTGGTCAACACGCCACGGACAGCGAAGGCCCATACCAAAGCGAATCGGTCGAGGCATACTTCGGATGCCTTTCGAGGAAGGTTGGTAGGTCGAGTGAAAATAAAAATTAAAAACAACCCAAACACACAACGCTCGAGCGGCGTGGCTGGAGGGACTCCTCGGCCCAGGAAGGACGAAGGAGAGGCTAGAATTTATGGCTGGGCGACGATCGTCTCCGGCCTGTGCACTGGGACGAGCCTTTGGTACGATATTTATGATGACTCCCAGAATTCTGTGCATGCATGACCATGTTTTTCTTCCTGTGTGTGTGTTCTTGAGCACATCTTTCCCTCGTTTTTTTTCTCTCTCTCTCTCTCTCTCTCTCTCTCTCCGCCGAAGGAAAAGGAAACCAGTTTGCGGCAGCTGAAGGGAGGCGAGGAACTCGCGACTGACACTTACCTTCATGTGTTTCCTCAGCGATGATGGATGAGTGTAAGATTTATCACAACCATTAACACGACAGTTATACGGCTTATCAGATGTATGGACGTGTGAATGTTTCTTTCGATCGGATGAATTAGCGAACCGCCTATCGCATCCCTCATGCTCGCACTTGAACGGCTTTTCACCTGTAAATCACCGTGGGTGGAAAGAAAAGAGAAGAAGAAACGGAGTTAGTAAGAGATCGGAGAGTGCGTTGAAAAATTGTCCTGCGTGTTCTGCCCGCGCTTCCAGTGGGATCTTGGATGCGTGCGTGAGTTTGACAGATACGTTTTTTGTGGCGAGAGTCGTTCGTCATCGTCGTCGATCGTCAACATGACGTTTTACATGCACAACAGCAGCGGTTCACTGCACTTCTGATCACGCACATGCAGCCCGTCATATTGATCATGTGCTCCTCAGGTGAGTCGGTTTGTCATCAGGTCGCGCTTGGTCTGCTCGATCTCGATCCGCTGAGAAGAGAGTATCTCATCTGATTTCGAAATTTGCTTTTCAATTTCACAAAGCCATATTCATCATGCGCTATCGTGGTCGGACCTGTAGTGCTTATGAACCGAAGTCAAGCAACAAGCCATAAAAACCGTTCCTGCTAGTCAAATCCAGATTCAAAGCCAGTTTTGATAGACAGTGATTTATGGACAGGAACGCGAAAGGGACGCCCGGTAGCTTTAAACCGTCCGAAACGAGCTTTTGCTCTAAAAACCACCGAGGCCGAGGATTAGATCGTGAATAAAGCGACTCGAATAACGCCAACCACAAAGACACAGGCGAGGAGGGCGCTCAAACCAAACTAACCTTGACTCCAAAAGGGCTTTAAAATGCATTACTTCTCTCGCCTCCGGTTCCACCGTGTTCCACCGTGATTGATTTAAGGTTTTTTATTTGACTGACTCTTCCCCCCAGTGTGTGTGTGTGTGGGTGTGTTATTTACAATGCTACGACGAAACGACCTGCTAGAACGATTTGATTGTTGCCGTTTAAGTTTCTGTTTGCTTTCCTTAATATTCCTCGCACGTGTGTGCGTGTGCGCGCAGGGTTACATAGAGTGCATCCTCCCGGTGTGACCCCTTTTGACTAGGTTCGTTACTGGCTAGGATTACCGGGAATGACATATTGATCTTGCTTATTGAAATAAATCGTGCACGATTGTAGCGAAGTCACGCGGCAAATCGTCCCGCAAGAATGATCGATACATTTGAATAATTTTAATTAAATCATCCGAAACGAAGACCTAGCTTCAAGCGTCCGTGCATGGCGCTTTGGCATGGGGTTCTAGTTCCCGCTCTAGATTTGTCTCCTTTGTCTGCCGCCTCGTCCACGCCAAACCCACGTGTGTAAAGCGATACTTCTCTCACCGGCACTGGCGCCCTAACGTAATTAATTCCTGGCTGCTCCATTGGGTCCATCTCGCGGGGCCGGCCCAGTTATTCCGTGTTCCCCCCTAAGTCCAGGCATGCTCATTTAAATATTTGACGCCAGCGTTACGTAAAACCGAAACAAAATGGGGAGAAAATTATCCAGCACCAGCACAGTCCCACAGGCATTCCTCCTCGGGCATTCAGAACGGAATCGAAACGAGGGAAACCGAAGAGAAACCAGCGAGCAAAGCGGAAAAGACGTACAAATTAACCGTTTCCGAAATTATTGTCTCTTAATATTCGAGCGCATGCGTAATCTTCATCTTAATTTGACGAGATTCATCTCCGCGTCCGATCGGGAAGGTTCACAGATTTTCTTTTCCCTTGCGAGAGAGAGAGAGAGAGAGAGAGAGAGAGAAGCGGGCGCGCGTGTGCTGGAGGCGCCTACGGAAGACGAAGTGTGGCGTCAGAACCGGGGAGAACCGGGCGCACCCGGGCCTTATCGTGTCGCCGAGATCGGGGAGGACCGGGAATTTGTCCTTCACCCTTCGTCTTCGCGCGGGAAAGCGTCCGTGCCGGGAGGAGATCGATATGCCATCGTGTGTGCCAGAGCCTGCCTCGATCGATCGTGATGAGTGGCCCCAGATAAGGGTTAATTAATGAGTGTGCGTTAATTATTACAAATGACCGCTGGGCAGGAGCGAAACCGGATCGATCGCGGACTGTGATAAGCTGGAGGGGAGGACGGACATGATCCCCCCAAGGGATGGGCGCGAAAGGGTGGTTCTTTATTTTATGGTGGAATTTTATGTAGCGGAAATCGTTCCGAATTTCCATCCAACAGTGTGACAACAGGCTTGCTTCCCGTTGGGAATGCCTTTCCGTGTTTCATTGTCAAACAAAAGTCTGGGTGAGCTCTCACGGGGACAGGGACATTTCAAACGCCTGGAAGCCACATTCTCAGCGAGCTTCTTAAAGTCTTGCTGTGTTGGACGCAACATGTTCAGCTTCTGAATCGCTCCGGCTCGTTCGGGCAATTGCTCTAAAAACCACCGAGGCCGAGGATTAGATCGTGAATAAAGCGACTCGAATAACGCCAACCACAAAGACACAGGCGAGGAGGGCGATCAAACCAAACTAACCTTGACTCCAAAAGGGCTTTAAAATGCATTACTTCTCTCGCCTCCGGTTCCACCGTGTTCCACCGTGATTGATTTAAGGTTTTTTATTTGACTGACTCTTCCCCCCAGTGTGTGTTTGTGTGTGTTATTTACAATCCCACGACGAAACGACCTGCTAGAACGATTTGATTGTTGCCGTTTCGCCAGAAAGCCATTTCCAGTTTTCGTCGGAGCGTCATAAAATCGTCATAAATTTCGGCGCAAACCCGCAAAACCCGGCGCCAGAGCGGCAGTAAAATATGTTTTTAAATCATTCATCTCATTACGCGCTGCAGTCGCGCACTTCCTGCGCACCGCCTGCATCCTCTGTCGGGCCACACCGCCGTGCAGCAACAATAAAGGACCTGTGGGCACGTTATAATTGCAAACCGTACACACCGTGCTCTGGCCGTGGACGTTCGCTAGGCCAAACTCACGCTCCGGAAGCGAACGGAACGGAGCATTCGGGAGGCAGATTTGGAGAGCTTCGAAAATGATTATGGCTGTGATTACAGTGGCTTTTGTATTGAAATTAAATTATTCACCTTTTCACACACCGTACCTTTTGGTGCAAGGGCAGGGCCAGGGTGTCTTAATGAAAACTTTGTCACAATAGGCATTATTAATTTAATGTAAATGAATTACGACAGCCACGAGCGCGCAAGGACGTGCCGGTATGTAATCCGGGAAATGAATTAGACTATCAACTTTAATGGTGGATGTTGAGAAACGTTTTCCTCCAGTGGTAAGAAAGACGTTCCTTTCCTTCTCCTTCTCTCTCGCTCTAAAGTGACAAGAAAATGGAAAACTTGGTAGTCGGCGTTCAAAGTTCAAAGAGTGAGTTACTCCGAACGACACGACATGCAGGAGGCCACAACGCGCTACGGCAAGTTGTGGCAAAATGCTCCACCAAAGTCGGAACACTCCACTACTCCGGATCATTTCACTCCATTAAACCCATAAGCATACTTACAAGCACAAGCACGTTGATGCGGTGTGTTCGCCCAACTCTCAGTAAGCCATGATCCACCCGAAAACGGTTTTGATACACACACACACACCCCTTTGTACAGTCGTTCGTAGGTGTCACCAGCAGATAACGAACGGTTGGCTCTTTATACACACGCTACGCTTCTCGGGTTTTTCTCACTTTTCACCCATTTTCACCAGCAACAGCAACGACTTCATTCCGTGTGTTTGTGTGTGCTCGTGCCGGCCGCCCCTCGTTTTATCCCCTCACCTTAGGCAGCGTGTCCTTTAAGCGTATTTATCTGTGTTTGGTGTCACGCAAACACAGCGTCGCCATTTTCGAGGCTTACGCGAATGGTGCTGCTGCTCGAGCTCGAGCTGGCTGGCTGGCAGAGAGCGTTCAATTTTCCTAATGAGATGGGGAAAGCCGGCGTTGGGTTGGGTTGAGTTGAGTTGTAGCTGCTGGATGACGTGACTATCGCGCCACGCTCCTGGACGCAGGTGACACAAAAACTCACCCTTCATTGCGTGAACGTGAGTAAGATGAGCGATGAGTGAGCGCGGTTCACAAGAATGGAAACCGCATGGAAACACCCGATGGGAACCCACGGCTCGGTGTGCCTTTGTCCTGTGTGGAACAATTGGATTCCCATTCAGCGTGCCATCCATCGGGTGGCACCGTCACTGCTCCCTTTAAGCTTTAATAGCGTCGTGGTGTTTCGTGCACCGGTATATAAATTGTGTATTTAGCTGCTATCCTTATCGCTATCCTTTTTGGGGTTCGGGGTCGCTGCGATTGAGGTAGGATTTAGATGTCTTCTTCGGTGGAGCAGATGCGTGCGTGACAATGGCTCGTAATGGCACCGAACCCAACGCAACTACGCAGCGTTATGAAGATCTCTGGATGACGTACTCGTGGAGTATCGTCCAGGGTTTTATACAAACATTCAGGATTGCAATAACAAAACGTATAAAACAGCGTTTGCAATTTTAGTGCTCGATTGCGAACGACTCACCAACATCAGCAACGCCAACGCCACCATATCCCAAGCATCCGAATCGTTCAAACCCCCCGGACGAGACGCGCTCCACTCGCTCACGGATCATGCCAGACGTGAGGCAGTAAATACTCGCACGATGAATCATGTTCCGTTAATTGACATGTTGATAGATCGTTTAAGTTGCCTAACATGAGAAGAAAACAACACTTCGGCGTTCGGCCTTCGGGCACTTCGACGGCTGGACTGGTAACAGTAAATGCAGCGGCGCTCCCGGGGGATAGCGTGAACTGACACTGACACAGCGCAAACGATTTCGACGGCTGGACTGGTAACAGTAAATGCAGCGGCGCTCCCGGGGGATAGCGTGAACTGACACTGACACAGCGCAAACGAAAAGACCCGGGCAAACACCAATATAAAACAATTCCTCCCGATCCCACACGCGGGATGATTGGAGCGGAATGCAAATGGCGTGGCTGTGAGCAACAGTTGGAAGAAATTGATTTCAAGCTCGTGTTTTTTTGTTGGTTTCTTCAGTCTTCCGGATGGCTTATATCCTTTCCGAGCAGTTCTCTTGTGCGAGCGCGAGCGACCCCGGAACCATTAGCGTGCAGGTAGGTCAAATATTAATTAACAAATTACGTCTATTTTCAGGGTGTACATAACCCGAGGTCCCAACGCGTCTACCCTTCTTACTGGGGGACCTGAGATACGCCTGAGTCCGTGCTTCGATTCTTCACGGCCAATACAAAGGGGCGCAGGGTTTCGTCTCGCCGAGATTCCGCCGCGCGAAAAGTCCGACCTCACCCGCTCTCGGTATTATGATTAATGGTTTTCCGATGGAACCCACCGGACCTGGCCCAGAGCAGGAACGCGTGCAAACGTGGCACGAATGATATTGATGGAGATTTTTCAAATTCTCCTTAAACAATGGGCCCGAGAGAGAACTTCACGGCTCGGGCCGCCGCCAACGGGGAGATCCCACCGAACAGACAAGAGCCTCCGGAGATGCATAGCTCCGAACAACACGACCGTTCTTGGGATCGCGTACCGCGCACACGGGATCAGGTGCGCTGTGCCCGGAGAGTGCGAGAGGGCCCACGAATGGAGAGGGTGGCTCGAAACGCACACATACACACGACTCAGAGAGTGAGGTAAGAACAGCCTCAACAACAACAGCATCACAAAACGATCAGTACAAACAACATAAACAAAAACATAACAGAGCACATGTATCTGGAAACCAGATATGGGGCCCCGGGTGTGGATCTTTTGCGGGAATGTGTTCATTCACCCTCCAAACCACCCCCTCCCCCCTGACCCCCTCCCTACATTCCGGTGCGATGTTTTGCGTTATGAGACCCACGAGATGCGAGCGTTTGGATGAAAATCGTGTCTGATTGGAATGTTTTTTTTCGATTTTCGTTCTTTTTCGTTGCTGTTGTTTTGCGATCAACACACACACACACACACAATCTGGTGCCCGGTCATCTCCGTGGTCTACCAGAAAGCGCCCGTCCCGCATGAAGCTTCCGACCCCGGGAAAGGAATTTGAATATCACCGTACTGGCGTAGTTTTGGTGAGGAGGGACTTAGCTGCCGCTAGGAAGCTTCTGGTCCCGTTCGAACCCGTTCGCTCAACACAGCCGAGGCATGAAACTAATTAAGAAATTATCTCACTTTTATCATCTACGTCACGGCTGTCAAACACGCGAACCGGACGACGATCAAATCACTCGACGATCTCGGACAACACCGATCGATCCTCCGCGGCCCACCGTTTCGTCATAGAGTGTGACGCACGTCCGCGCACGCTTGGGACGGGGAGCGCAAAAATCAAACTGACCCAAATGTTGGCCACCGAAAAGCCCTGTCAAAATGGATTCGTTCGTCTAAACGGATGACGCATACGATGTGGAAACGAATCTGACAACTTTGGATCAACTCCGCCGCGTTGACCGTTGACTCTCGCGAGGGATCTCCCGCCTCCAGCTCCTTCTCCTGGATGGATCTTACGTAAACCATTTGTCACATTCGTGTATGTGTGTGTGCTTGGCTGGGTGGAAAAAGCAAAACCCTCACACACTCTCTAGACAGCACTCTGTTTACAGCACTCACTGCGATCGGTTCCACTGTGTCTGCGCAGCGCGTCACGCCACACGTGCCGTCCCGAAACAAGAACATGTCAGAATAATTTTCAAACAAACAAATAGCGTGTAAATTAATCACTCGCCTCGAAAAGCCTCCCGCCGGGAGCCTCCCTCTTCGCCTTGCCATGCAGCGAAAGTGAACAGAAACTCTCGGAGGGTACGCCACTTAAGTGCATGTTGTTTATCCCGTGATCGCTTTAGGAACAGGCGATCATACAACCTGAGCAACCTACTTAGCGTACGTTCTTCGCGCCTCGCCACAAGGTGCACGAAGAAGCATGGCGCACTTCGATCATTTTCCTGTTTGTGCATGCTTCCTGCACCAGCGATATGTCATCGCGTAGAAACGATCCCTGCTCTATACTTCCCAGGCAACAACACAAAAAAAAAAACGCAAATTGAGCGCGTGTATGCACACGCCCATTGTGGAATTTGTGAAAGAAGATGAGCCTTGCGATCACTCGAGAAACCCCGACCTCGTCTTGTCTCTGCGCATCACCAGACAGATGGTGCAGCTGAATCTTCTGCCGCTGACGCTCGCAAGGGGAGCGGTAAAAAATTCATCTCTTAATGGTTTTAGCGTTATTTAGCGATCCTCATTTAGATCGCTGCCCACAGATAGAATGGCGCGCGATGCGGCTCATGCAGCAATGCCCACGGAGAGAGCAAGAGGCACACGCGCGCGCATGCCGCGCCTGCCGGATCGAAGAATAAAAGTCTCGCTTTTCCGCTGCGGGTTGTATCGAAAAGATCGCGCGCACACACACACACATCTCGAAAAAAGGATTATATTTCATGCTATTAGTGCCTTTGTTATTAGAATGGGAAGATGTTTTACAAGATAATCGCCACGGAACGAGTAGAAGCTAGACTTGATGGGGCGGGAGATGGAGATGACGCTCGGAGATGATTAAATTTCTTACTTCATTGCCAGACGCCCGCTTTGTTGACATTTCACGGGGTAGGTGAATCAGTGTACGTCAGAGGGTTGTTTTCGCTCGCCTTAAACGCTCCATCGATCCCGATCGTTTATTGCCACCTAGCGAGTGGTGTTTCTTCGCTTCCAAAATAGAGTTCCGCGTACAATGTTGCCAACTTCCTGACGAGGATAAAAAAAACGCAAATTGAGCGCGTGTATGCACACGCCCATTGTGGAATTTGTGAAAGAAGATGAGCCTTGCGATCACTCGAGAAACCCCGACCTCGTCTTGTCTCTGCGCATCACCAGACAGATGGTGCAGCTGAATCTTCTGCCGCTGACGCTCGCAAGGGGAGCGGTAAAAAATTCATCTCTTAATGGTTTTAGCGTTATTTAGCGATCCTCATTTAGATCGCTGCCCACAGATAGAATGGCGCGCGATGCGGCTCATGCAGCAATGCCCACGGAGAGAGCAAGAGGCACACGCGCGCGCATGCCGCGCCTGCCGGATCGAAGAATAAAAGTCTCGCTTTTCCGCTGCGGGTTGTATCGAAAAGATCGCGCGCACACACTGTGTGTGTGTGTGTGTGTGTTTGTGTTATCTTCTGCCATGCTCCACCATGACCGGGTCCGTGACCAGCTGGAGTTAGGCAACGAACTCTTTGCTTTTTCCTATACTTAACAACATATTATGTTTTATGTGGAGTTTGCCGCTGCATCCGCCTGCAGCCAACAGCGGGATTGCAATAAAACCAAGAAGATCCTGGCATACCGTACGTGAGTGAGAGCAAAGTCAAATATTTGCATACGATTACTGCCATTACAGAGCAATAAGCAGCCGTTTGTGTATTTTTTGTTGTTGTTGTTGGTCTCGCTTCTTCTGTCAGATAATAAATTATGTATTTCATGATGTTTATGTACCCCTTCTCAAGCAGCAGCCCTTTCTCCGGGAGTCACCATCACCAGGAGTAATAGGTTTTTATTTTCGTATCCAAGCGAAGATCATAAGCACGATGTCCGCACAATTTGCCAGACGGACATTACGCGGCTGGTCGTCACGCTTCTCTGCTGTTACCGTTTCCAGCACCGGTATAAAACCGTCCCAAAGCGTTGTTGTGGATGAGTCTAGGCAATGCAATGATGTCGCACCAATGTGACCCTCTATAAACGGCAACAATTGAAGGTCTCTCTCATCGGACGTTCTCATCAGTCGTCCAATCGAATCAGTAAACATGATTAATAGTGCTGCCACGGTGTGCTATTGCAGAATGCAATGTATCTGCACTATCCCCCCTCCCCCCTGAGATTGTCTCTGAGACAAAAAATGGTCACACCCGTTACTTCGCCTTGCGCGATCTCGATTGCATCATGAAATAATTAAGACTTCAAAAACACACACTGCCTCCATTAGCGTTCGTCCTTCGACTGGCTTCGGACGGCCCAAGGGGGTGCCGGCAATAGCTATTATTCGCCTTCTGCGGCAACTCGCTCGGATCCGGGTGTCATTAGGCAAAAATGAGCCCGCGCGCTACCATATCAACCGACGGCGCGGTCGTTTTCGCACCGCCATGTTAGAACTTATCCGCCCTAGAAGCGCCTTCTCTTGCGCTAACGATCGAAACGAGTTTTTCTTGAAAATCGCAGTAGGCATGAGAACGAGCGAACGGGCACGCAAAGGCTGCAGCTGAAATCTCGCCAAGCAGGCGACGACTGACGACGGTGGATGACATTTGACCGAAAACCAAAACCCGGATGACAATTGTCTGGGTAAGTTTGGAGGCGATGAGGAAGAGCTGCAAGGAGCGAATCGCACCGAACCGCTCGAATGCCAACCATTTTTCGCTACATTCCGATCAGAAGCGATCGATCGCTCGAGGGAAAATCGACGTTCATGCAGCCATCTGTTCGGTACGCGGACGGGTTTCGCTATACCTATGATCGACATTTTGGCGCTTACCGTGGAGGTTATTCGTGGCAGCAGAGTCAATCGCAGACGCCTAGAGGTATGGTCCATTTTGTATCAAGTGCACACCAATCGCCGCAGTTGCTCCCTTCAAGCCCGCAAACATGACAAAGATTATAGTGATGATAATCATAAGCCACATGCGGAATGGTCTGGTGGCATACTGTACCACCACGCTTTCGATGGCTTTCAGGTATCCTCGTGTGTGTGTGTGTGTGTGTTTTTATTGCCACCTAGCGAGTGGTGTTTCTTCGCTTCCAAAATAGAGTTCCGCGTACAATGTTGCCAACTTCCTGACGAGGAGGAAACGAGCATCCACAATCACGAGCCAATTGCGCGCGCGCACCCGCTTTGTTTCGATGGCACTTCATATTTTGCCCACTGCCTGTCCATACGAGTCAATTGGTGTCTTCCTTTTTAGAGAAAATAACAATTTGCATCGCTTGCCAAGCACCGGCACCAGAGAGGCCCAAAGTATCCAAACTGGGCGAAAACGGCAGATGGCTCGCCACAGAGGCAGCTGTCTGGGCGAAAAAGGAGATCACACAATTGCACGGCAAATAATTTATATCCATAGCGG
Organism: Anopheles cracens; assembly: GCA_002091845.1. Taxonomy (NCBI): domain Eukaryota; kingdom Metazoa; phylum Arthropoda; class Insecta; order Diptera; family Culicidae; genus Anopheles; species Anopheles cracens. Next base: position 23,731 of record KZ067424.1, on the reverse strand, counting down.
GGTAAATTTATGTACACTCTCGCAACACTCCTGGTCAGGTGTGTATGTGTAACAGAGAAAGAGAGAGAAAGAGAGTGCTTTGCATGCTAGCTTGCTTGCCTCAGTGTGATTCGTGGAAAAGCACAAATCCACGGCCACGGCACGGTCGGCGTATGCATGCACGGGTGTTATCGGGTGAAATCAATAAAAATATATAACACTCCCTTAAATCAAATTGCACGACTCTACTCACGACCTTTGTCCTTCCCTTTCCCAGCAGCAGCAGCAGCAGCAGCTGCCGGGGCGGGTTGGGTGGGTGGGTGTCCCATTCGCATCCCAATATACCACCAACCCAGCGAGAGACCATAACTCTACCACAAGCCACACACTCACATGAATGGGAAGCCCCGTACCGGCACGCGGGCAGGCCAAAGGGATAACCCTGGAGGGCCCCCGGTGGGAGGAAAAGTGAGTATGTGTAAAAAAATTAACAATCTCGATCTATTGTCTTCGCTCTCGGGCAGGGAGGAACTTTGTTTCGAATCGTTTTTCTTTCCTTCGCCTGTTCGCCGGTCGCCGTGCTCGTGTTTTCAGTGGAAAATCGTGCCATTCCACCCATTCCACCCGATCGCACACACACACACATCTCGAAAAAAGGATTATATTTCATGCTATTAGTGCCTTTGTTATTAGAATGGGAAGATGTTTTACAAGATAATCGCCACGGAACGAGTAGAAGCTAGACTTGATGGGGCGGGAGATGGAGATGACGCTCGGAGATGATTAAATTTCTTACTTCATTGCCAGACGCCCGCTTTGTTGACATTTCACGGGGTAGGTGAATCAGTGTACGTCAGAGTAATTAAACTTTTTGACAATATTAAATTCACCAACGGCCCCCGGCCGTTTGCATGCGGCCTGCTCGACACGATACGCATCTTTCGGCAAGTTCCCATATCGAACTCGACTCGCGACGGGGACGCGGGGCAAGTAGCGTCGGGTCGGGAATGGAACGTGTCGAAACTGAAACAATAGAAGCGTTGGAAAATTTGTTCGCACGGAATGACCATCCCACCAACCCCGGCGGAGACGGTGGTAAGACCGAACCGAAGGCACAGACAGAGAGAATAACAAGATAACTCAACTGTCAAAACGATCAGCGAATCGTGAGAGCCAACGCTTCAACCTGAGGTGGAACGAGGAGGAAAAGCCTCAACGCAACACGCCAGCGGAATCCAAAGCTCCCTCGGAGTACGGTTTGGAGGCAAAGTCAACGTCGGAACCCTTTCCAGACACACAGGCATTGGATCGCATTGAAGCGTTTGGTGCTGCGTTACGTGGCGAAAAATTAAGCGCATGAAAGCCTGTCCAGGACTCGCCGCAGAATGAAGCGAAACAATTAAAAGCTTCACAAGAGCTTGGAGAACGGCTTGGATACACCATCGAAACGAGTCGATTTTAAAATATGGTGTGCTAAAAGTTTCTATTTCACCAGAACCGTTTTTTGTTGGCTCGTTTTTTTGCGTCATTTATCAGCCTCGCCTTGAAGGGTTTCCTAACTTACACATTCAATATGGGATACGAGCGAAAGAGAGAGAGAGGAAAAAACGGCACATAAAATATTGGGTAATATATTTGCTATTAGCTTAGCACATCGTTAATCGAGCCAGGCCAGAGCAATCAAGAGGGAGAGAGGGAGAAGGATTCTTTCGAGAAAGAGATCGCCACAATGACAAACGAATGATGCAACAGGGAATCATTCATGTGCTGTGTGCTCTCCCTTGGCACACAGCACACACACACACACATGTATCCCATACAGCCAAGGTGTCCTTGCGTTCTGTTTGATGTGCAGCAAAGCGCGAAACCCCTGCGGGAAAGGACGAATCAACACGGCGGCGGATCCCAGACCTACCCGACCGACCTGGACCTGGACGTGCGAGGAATCGGGACAGAAATTTAGGGGAGGGATTCCACGGCCGACCGGCAGCCGAAAACGTGAAAGATCATCATGATTAGGCTGGTTATGAAGCGTGAAACGTAATGACGATGATAAGTATCATCCGGGGAAGCATGTTCCAGGGTTTGGTGTGTGTGTGTGTGTGTGTGTGGAACCAGCTACTACAACTTCATCATCATCAGCATCGTCGTCGTCACGAGCAGCAACAGAAACGGGTTTATAAGCTGCTCAACGCACAACGCACATAATAAAAAAAGTAATAATACGAACGCACCCCGCGCACAAAAACTGGCCATCCGGTGCAAGCAAATGGTTGCCGCGGCCGACGCCGAATGCGGGATAAAAATAAAGTCCTCGAGATCAACCACCATGGCGGAAGGGGTCGGCTGCTTTGTCGACAGGACTCGGGCCGCGATGACAGCCGGGCAGGGAGAACGATGTGAAGGATTTATTTTTTAATAACAATTCGATCATCTGTTCGCATTTTTTACTCGACACGTTTCGAAAATTGCCATTTACCCGCCATCTTGTTTGTGCGACACACCTCTCCAGGGGGAGAGCTGGATGGATTTGCTTTTTTCTCTATCAGACGGTACAACATCACCGAACTCGAATTGTTCGGTTTAGTGTTCATTGGTTTTTGCGTCACATATGGCAAAGCATGGACGTCACAACAGCCATTAAAACTTATTTTCTTATCCATCAACTGCTACGTGCAAAAGTCGTGTCTTTCCATGTTGACAGTCAGCTAATCACTCAATCAAGTTTCGTCCTTCCTATCCGAAGTTACCATCTAGAGACAGATTTATCGTGATCCAGTTCATCATAAGCTGGTGTAAGCCTGTTCGTGGGTTCCAACCTGGGACAAGCAAAACAAAAAAGGACAGCACTGCCTGTTTTGATTTGCGGCGGAATGTTTGACGCGCACAATAAATGACACACACAGAGAGCCCTCTCGGCAGCGTCCTTTTCTCGTTAGGGTTTCGGTTTTCAACGTTTCAACAAGGATGTCCCCTGAGTCAGATGTGAGCCCACGGACAGAATGGGAAAACCTCCGAAAAGGACCTCAATCTTATCTCAAGTGGTCACTTCAGCTCGTGTTTGACAGCACTTCACGTCCGTCTCTCGCGTGTGTAACAGGCCCATTTGTCGGGGGCACACACTGTGGATTTCGACGAAAAGGAGTGTTGAAAGAGCCACACACCAGTCCACATCCGCACCGAAATCGAAACGAAATGCCAAGGAAGATAATCAATTTCCCGTCAAGGACTCGCAGCACAGAGGCGCGCGCGCGCGCGCGCTAAAAAAGGGCGTTCTAAAGTAGGCGGGTAAATTATACACCGTGCAGAAACCACGGTGGAACTTCCGCGAATGAGTAGCCATTGCCGTTGGGCGATTTATCCGCAAGATGAAAACCCTCAACCGGCATCCCGCAAGATCCCCGGAGGGCTTCGCTTCAAACTTCATTATTTATTCTGGAGTTTGGTTCCGCAGAGAAGCGCATCCAACGCCGCTACTAGGTGTGCGAGGGTTGTGAAACAAACAATCTCACACACACAAAAAGGGGAGCTCATGCTGCGAAAATGAACACTCAAAATTATACGTTTCGAATCGGGCCGAATTAGACTCATCGACGCCCGTGCAATCCACCATAAATGAGCGAACGCGGAAAGTTCTTTTGTGGCGCGTAAATTGGTTTGTTTTGATTTGCGGCGGAATGTTTGACGCGCACAATAAATGACACACACAGAGAGCCCTCTCGGCAGCGTCCTTTTCTCGTCAGGGTTTCGGTTTTCAACGTTTCAACAAGGATGTCCCCTGAGTCAGATGTGAGCCCACGGACAGAATGGGGAAACCTCCGAAAAGGACCTCAATCTTATCTCAAGTGGTCACTTAAGCTCGTGTTTGACAGCACTTTACGTCTGTCTCTCGCGTGTTTGCCGTTGGGCGATTTATCCGCAAGATGAAAACCCTCAACCGGCATCCCGCAAGATCCCCGGAGGGCTTCGCTTCAAACTTCTTTATTTATTCTGGAGTTTGGTTCCGCAGAGAAGCGCATCCAACGCCGCTACTAGGTGTGCGAGGGTTGTGAAACAAACACTCTCACACACACAAAAAGGGGAGCTCATGCTGCGAAAATGAACACTCAAAATTATACGTTTCGAATCGGGCCGAATTAGACTTCCCTCGTCTGCCTTGTTTGTTAGGTTCAACAATTGCTTTACGCTGCCTTTGTCCCCAACTGATGACCGGTTGCAGTGTGCTTGTGTACGTGTGCCTTAAATGTCCTTTCGCCCTCACTTTCCCAACCCAGTGCCGTGGACCACACTCACACAGACTCCCGTGGATGTGCTTTGTGGTTGGCGTTTGGTGCGTACGGGAATAATCTCCTTCAGTGTGATGGAAAAATCGATATTTTCCACAGTGGCAAGCAAGCACCAGAGCGCCGCTGTGTGGGGGCAGCAGAATCCCGTTGTATCCCGTTTATTGATATCGATTTCTAAGCACACACGCCTAATGTCCTGCATTTATTTGCAATAATTTATTCGCAATAATTAAAGAGCTGCTCCGTTCAAAGGTCATGGATCCACGTTTCCCCGCACCAAGGCGAAGTGCGAATGTCGATTTTTAATGAGCTACACGAAAACTAGCCAGAAGAACGGGCCAGCCTGTATTTACACAGCCGCACACGCGTCTTCATAAACACGATCGCGATCAGGGCGCGCTCCAAAATCACCGTGGAGGTGTGAAATGATGGACGAAAGGAAATCAATTTGAACGGGCCGGGGCGCACGCCCGAGGCCCCTGGGTGATGAACGTTCGAAAATGGAGATTAATTACTCCTTTTTCCGGTTCCTCCACTCGAGGCAGGGTATAGGCGAACGAAGCAGAGAATGGAATTCTCATCATTCTTGGCCCATTCCGTGTCGAACGGTTGTGAGCAGCGAAGCTTAGTTCCTGAAGATTGTTTACACGAGTACGGCGGAGTCTGGAGCGAAGAAACTTCTCTTCAACCCAAGCATATCGAGCACAACACAACCCAAAACAAATCGCACCTTAAAGAAGCGTTGTAGCGCAGCGTTTAAAAATTAATTACGATCAATCGCTACACGAGAACGGCCAGCATCGATACCCATTTGATTAGATGCGTGCATGGAACTAATTGCATAAGTGAAGGCGTGAAAACAAGATTTAAAGTTTGGAGGAACGCGTCCCAAATGAGTCCTCACGCGCTCGTGAACAACACTTCAAATTGAATCATTAAACGCTTATGAACACCTTGAAACCACGTCCAAATGCGCACTCCATTAATCACACAACTCTTGCACAACAATTAAATCAGGCGCTGTGCGACGCAGTGCGTCCAATCTTGAAATGAACATTCCAAAACAAAGAACACCTAAAAGCACATTATAATTGCTGTTATGATTCCGGACAAGTAGTTCGCAAGATATTCCCTGCCGGGAGCGAAAGAAGGCTTGAAGAAAAAAAACACACATACACAATCCAAGAAGGATCTCTCGGCTGGAGGTAAATTCGTGAAAACAAAGACTCTCGGTTGCCCTTTTTGCTGCTGCTGCTGAGAAGGCCGTCGGTTAAAGTAGAAGTAGAAGTCTTTTCGTCCTTTTTTCCCAAGTGTACGCGTACTTACCGGTGTGCGTTCGTTTGTGGATCTTGAGGTTCTCCGAGCGGGCGAACACTTTGCCGCAGGGAGCAGCAGCCAGGCCCAACCTCGGACGATCCCGAGCACAGGGTAGCACCGCGCATACACACACGCGCGCACACACACCGGCACGCACGCGGGCGCGCAGCATGCTGCGAAGAAACCGAAGTTATGCTTCGGCTGGTGTCAAGCACGCTGCCAGACCGACCGTCACGCCCATGTGGCTGGGGCCACTGGCCGCGGCCGCTGCCGCAGCAGCCGCCGCCGCCGCCAGACTTGCGCTGGCCGCCGAACTCGCCGACGACTCGAGCTCGCCGCTCTGCTCGAGATGATCCGGCGACATCTTGATGCCGAACGTGGCCAGATGCGAGTGATGTGCCGCCGACGAACCACTGTCCATGAAAGCGTTCATCATCATCTTGGATCGCGCACTACTTCCGTTCCGCACTCTATGATAGGGAAGTTTCGCTAAGGATGCTGCTGTTTGCCAGAAACGGTTCAGCTTTCTGTTTTGTTTCTTGTTGCTCAACGAATTGCACACGTTTGTTTTGGCTCACCGGAAGAACACATACAGGATGGGGCACACCCTCATCTTCACATCACTTCTCAGTGTCGAGGATACTTTTCGCACGCACACACACACATCCCAAGTGTACGCGTACTTACCGGTGTGCGTTCGTTTGTGGATCTTGAGGTTCTCCGAGCGGGCGAACACTTTGCCGCAGGCCGGAAACGGACACGGGAACGGCTTCTCGCCCGTGTGCACGCGGATGTGGTTCACCAGCTTGTACTTCGCCTTGAACGGGCGGCCGTTGCGCGTGCAGCCGAGCCAGAAGCAGGCGTGCGTCGTACACTCCGGCCCGCCGACGTGGTCCACCGTCAGGTGCGTCACGATCTCCTGCATCGAGCTGAAGATCTTGTTGCACGTTTTCCGGCTGCCGCCGTCCGACCCGGCGCCCCCGATGCTCGCGGCCAGCGCCGTCAGGCCCAGCCCGAGGTGGTGGTGATGGTGGTGGTGGTGGTGATGGTGCGGCGGAAGCTCCGGCTCCACCCACAGACACTGCATCTCCTGCTTGATGGCCGGCGGGTGGCGCATGTACCGGAAGAAGGCCCCGGACGTGCCCGGATTGACGGGGAGGTTGGCGAGCGGGTGGTGCTGGTGGTGGTGGTGGTGCATGGCGGCCGTCGCGTAGTTGCTCTGGTGGTGGGCCGCGTGGTGCGCGTGGTGGGCGTACGGGTGCGTGTAGTCGCTGGCCGACGCGGCCAGCCCTGCGGCCGCCATCGCGCGCATCGAGTGCGCCCCGGCGTGGAACGGATGGTGCCCGATGGCCGCCGCTGCCGCCGCCGAATGGTGGTTCAGGGAGGTCTCGTGCGCGAACAGGGCCGAAGGATCCGCCGCGCTCGAGGCCGCACTGGACGCCACCGCCGCCGTGCTGAAGTAATCGTTGTCCCGCTTGAGCGACAGGAAGTCGCGCGAATGGTACGGTGCCATCGCGTGGGCCGACGACATGTGGCTCGGTGGCGACAGGTGGTGCGAATTGTAGGCTGACCCACTGCCACCCCCACCACCACCACCACCACCACCCCCTACCAGCTGAGTCTCCTGCAGACCCACGAGGCGATGATTGGATTGGGTAAAATTGCAGCTTCCCTTTCCTTTTTTTTCTGCAAGCCCCAACAAGTCCGCCACCTCACGCTCAGGTTCTTGGGGGTCAACCGTAGCGCTCCTCAAACCTTGTGTACGTCTAATTCGGCCCGATTCGAAACGTATAATTTTGAGTGTTCAACCGAAGTAGCGGACTCGTTTCCTGGAACTGGGGACACACAAACACAACCTTTAACTGGCAGGACAAACACACGGACCTGGAGCGCTGCGAGAGCATGAGGGCAAACAATTAAATCGAAGTCATAACATAGTCATTTTAAATTGACCAACACATCGCCGGCCGGTTGCGCAAGAAACCCGTCTCTCTCACTCTCAATCGATTGCGGAGCATTATTATCGGTGTTCGGGACGTTTCTGTAGCACAGAAAAAAGGGAAGCAGAGACCTCGTTTTAAAAAAAAAAACGGATAACCCACAATCTTGTTTTGTTTCATTGCAACTTCATACCTCTGCTGGTTTGTTTTTGTCTGCAACCGCAACCCGGACAGCGATGCAGTTGCAAGTGAGTGAAAAAGTCATAGTCCAGCCGGTGCGGTGCGGTCGGCAAGCGTTTTATTTTCGGTTTACGATACACCGTTTTACCGTGGAGAACGAGCTTTCTGCTGTCCTATATGGAGGTTTTCATAACGACAAGGTACCATTTTTTTGTTGCTGTCCTCATCAAGGCAGGCGTTGCTCACCAGGATCAAACGTCAAACCTGGTGACCTGGTGGCAGCAGCCTGTGATGCTAGTTTCGTTAGTCGACGTATCGTCAAATTGAATTAGTCTCAACCCAGCAGAACCATCATTCGATACTTTGTTGTTTTTGGGACGAAGTGCTGTGGGAGCATTTTCTCACGCTTTTCGTGATGAAAGGGAAATGTTTAACCAGGGTCCAGGAAGATTGAATGTCGTCGCTACTTGTATTGGTCGGGTGCGCTGGACGATCGCCATCGGAATAGGTACGTACGGCCCAAGCAACGTCTTAATTTACCAATCATCTGTGGGATGCGAAATTGGGTGTCTACTCCGGGGATGGAAGTTCGTGTTTTTTTTGCTCACTGCAAGACCCCCTACCAGCTGAGTCTCCTGCAGACCCACGAGGCGATGATTGGATTGGGTAAAATTGCAGCTTCCCTTTCCTTTTTTTTGCACACTGCAACCGGTCATCAGTTGGGGACAAAGGCAGCGTAAAGCAATTGTTGAACCTAACAAACAAGGCAGACGAGGGAGGTTCGGTGAAATGGCTTTCCACGCTTTTACGCTGCTCCAAACCGCCCGAACACGATCCATGGCCGTTGAACAACACGCACACAAACACCGAGCACAGGAGGTCGACTAGGTTGATCCCAAAACTTCCTGTCGCCCCATCCTTTGGGTCACCCATTGTATGTCTGCTTGTGTGCTTGTGTTTGTGTGCATGATATTAGGGCTTCCGTTTCGTCCTGCTGTCAGTGGCATGTGCTGTTTTGCTGTGGCGATTACGATTACGAGCTAAATCCAGCCCTGAAGGCCAACGTATCCTTGGCGGCGGGCAGAAATTGTGTGTGTGTGTGTGGCTTGGCGAAGCTGGAGAGAACTTTTGCTAAAGAAATAAATAAACATACACGTGAAACCGTGCAAAGGATCTGTGAACGGTACGTATCAGGTAGGTTAAGGACTGTCGCATACGGCTCCTTACGAGCACCCTGTCATACGGCCATCGTGGATTATGAACCGATCCCCGGTCCTTGTCGAGAGCGTGTATGTTTTTTTAAAAGTATTTTTGGAGCATTGTTTTCCTGCTCACATTCAGGTTCGGAGCGTGAGTAAAGCTACTTAGAAACTGGATTAGATCACTCGAGCCAGAGCTGCTGCTTGACGAGGATGAACGACAGGATTAGCCGGGGACATTGTGTAAGGTGCCGGCTCGGAGAGAAAGTTGTTGAAAAGCGTGTGAAATGGATCGATTATGAGTGGTGGCGGATCGAGCCTCGAGCCTCACTTGGAAAAGCTGCCAGCAGGAGCAGGTAGTAGTGGGCCAGGACGCCGGCGTAAGAAAATCACGCACATCAAAAACAGTTGAGGTTGATGGAGAAGAAGGTGGAGAAGAAAGGAAGAGCTCGGTCAACTCAAAATTGACTTCTTAGGTAATTTCAATTTGAATTTACCTTTCATTTCTCCCCGCTTTGTCTCGCTAAGCGTGTGCGGGTTTTTTGTCTCTCTCTCTCTTCCATGCCCAAACGAAACGTCTGACAGACGTCGTTCGGGGTTTCAGTATGGCCTCCGCAATCTTTGCATACCGAGGTCAATCCATCTTTCCATCATCCTTCGATCGGAGTCGCTTGATAAGGCTCCGGAGGAAATGGGCCTAAAGTTTGGGCCCATAAATCTTGTAAGCACATAATGTTATCTTAATTTTGCAATACATTCTCCCCTGATAGCAATCTTCAGCCGTTTGCCGTTTGAGCCTTGCAATTGCGAATGGAACTATTTTAGCCCGGCTGGCATACGTTGAAGTACTCTAATCCGCCCTGGTTTTTGGTGTGCGGTGTGCCGGTGGAAGATAATATGGCAGAACAAACGCCGACCAAGAAAGGAACCTCTCGAGAACCACAATTTTCGCACTCCCGGAGAATGAGACCGGCGGCTCCTTAGCCAGTCGTTTTTAAGAGGGCGTATTGAGGATCAGAAAGGATCAGAAGACACAGGCGGAGGAGGCGGCGAACAAGAACTCAATAACTAATCAAGCGGCCCGGCCCGGGCTCAAACTTGTCCAGGGTGAAATGTTTGCCCAAAGTTCATCGTACCGAGGGCACACAGGTCGTAGGATTAACCGGAGTTAGCCGTTTTGTTGGTGTTCTGGTTTCTCCTGGAAGCTCCTTTTCGTTCTGCTGTTTTTCCAAGCCAGCTCTCGGCCTTTCTCGGTTCGGGGGTTTTACAACGTGTTCTGTTTGCCGAAGGAAAAGTTTGTTTGTTGTTCCACCCACCACCAGA
>KZ067422.1:24874-35496 GCA_002091845.1 Anopheles cracens | reverse complement strand
CACCCCGGACCCGATCGCTCCACCATTTGCGGGAAAATTGAAGCGTGAAATAGGAAAACTCGCGCCGCGAAGCTTGCACCACGTTTCCACAGGGGGGACCTGCAGTCTCGCGCAACCTTTACGGGTCGCAAGCCCTTTTTGAGGGTCACCCGGTGAAGCAAGCGTCGCCATAATCCTCGCGTCGGTGTTTTGCATAATGTCAAACGCATAATGGAATTGACCCGATTTTTGCACGCGGTCCGCCGGGCCACCATTCACTTTTCCACCCACGGAATATAATATTCTCCGTCGGGCTGGCTGGCGGGAGTTTTCCCAACCCCAAACGAAGGGGAGGATTGAGCAATGTCCGCCGGCGCATCCCGAGCGTCATCGGGTTGGGCGAACAATGGTCGCTCTATGCAAACGATGGCGCCGCCCGCGGATGCTTAGACATTGCTCAAACGACGGGTTGAACTAACAATAATATAGTTTCGCCTGCCATTAATTAATGTTTATCACTGCCATCGAAATATTTTGCGTAAAAATATGCACACTGGAAACTCACATAAGGTCTCGAGTTCGCTCACGAAATCAATTTCCCCAGCGACGGCGTGGTAAATTCGCATGAACTAGGGTAACCAGGCGCAACGGGGAGAACACGCGCGATGCAGCTCGCACAGTGCACCGTTGAAAGCCAGCGTAGCGAATCGCAGCACCCGAATCGCCGCGACGTTCCGGCTCACCTGCGGTCGAAAGGTTACGGTGCGCTTATCCACACCGTGCTGCTTTAGACTCCCCGAATCACGAAGTGAGAGCGCCGTAGGGCAAGTGCGCATCCACTCGGGAGTGATGGATTCTGTCATCGTGACATCGGTTTGTTTTGCGGGTGCTACCATCGGCGATCTGGCCGGCATTGCCTAGGGGCATGAGCGACTTTCGACGTGCTATTCCCATATCGGACACTTCGAGCACGTTGGATTAAGAATAAAAAGGGTTTGACGAGGTGATGTCCATGCTGACAGGCAATTTTTCAATGTACGTTTTTTGATAAATGATATTTCATTTGTTTTACACGTGTACAACTCATGTACAGCATCATGTTGCTTGATTCACACGACTAAAGAGGAATGAGACATATCATTTCAGGAATGAGACAGGAAGTTGTACTAGTTTTGAAAATTACCAATTATTGCACATTTTTAGCCCTAACCATCTTGAAGACATTTGAGTTCATTATAATGAATGAATACTTCGAAAATCTTAAATTTTTGCATAACAACGGTCAAACTTTAAACTTTATTATTTAGTAACTAATGTTTGTATAGTTTGCGGAGGCAACGGTTCATAGCCACAACCGACTTACTTCCACAAAGCTTACGTCCGCTTCAATGCAACTCGTAGTAAGTGTGGCAATATGATCCAATTGTGGGGTATCAGATAATTTTCTTGGAATATTATAAATTACAAAAAAAAAAACGCGTCTATTTGTAGTTGGAACTGGAACATGACTAAACAACTTATCCAACAAAACATAAATTCAGAGCCTGCTACAGCTTTCTATATCCTTTTGAATTATGACGATCAAAAACTTATGAGCATCAATGTCGGATGAACTTTTTGTTGATTTTTCAACATCTTTATAGCATCGTTTTTATTTTGAAAAGTGCGCGATACATTACTGTGTTGAATCCCTAAACAGATATATGTATATAATGAATATGTAGTATAGTTGATTGAAGCAAAATCAGATCTTTTTCAGGCGCTGTTCAAAAGGTATGTTTCGCCAAATTCCCCAAAATTGCATTATAACCCAATTGAAATTCGCCCAATGCAACCGCGACTCCTAATGGAGATTAATATGTTTCTGAAGCAGTAAACCGCCAAAATCACATTTTAATCCGAAGCTTTCACAGTTGTGTGTGGACGCTGCCGGTGCAAGCATTGCACCATTTAACGACACCCAGTTTTCTGGTGCCCGTAATCGAATTCATGCGGAAAATGGCTCGCATATTTACGCAATTGCTGGTGCCGGACTCCAAAAACAAACCGTGTCGGGGGGGAAAACAATGCGATGCGTTCCCGCGGCACACGGGCAGCACCCGTGTGCAGCTTATGACACCGAATGTGAATGGTTTGGAATGGATTTTGGTCGGTCCGCCGGCCGAAAGATGCCACCGGGCTTTATGCGCAACGCGAATTCCAGATTACTCTGCACGCTGGAGCACCGTGTCCCGAACTCCACTGACCCAGTGGAGCGCGTCAGTGATGCGATTTGAAGGCGGGAGAAACAGAAGTAACTAATCCTAAACGATTATTAGATTAGGCTGCACGTTGCACAAGATGCGTTGCGAGATGCGAACGACGAAAGCCCAGTTATGAGAAAAATGGGCTTTCATCGTTCGTGCTGATGAAGTATAGGCCTCGGGCCCCGGTCCCGGATGGTTCGCCACCCATTTTCGCTCGCTCACCGTGCCCGTACAGTTCGTCGTTATCACTTTCTTCAGCATTCTCGATGTCTTTCAACGTTTCTACCTTGTAGGCCATCAATTTGTCCTCGGGTGTGTCCAGCGATTCCGCCAACAGCTCGTACGAACGTGCGTGCGAACAAATCCCGAGCAGATCAATCTCACAGCCCGGCTGCTCGGCACCCCCGTTCGGGTAGAAGTCGGCCGTTCCGATCGGATCCATCATGCCCAGTTCCGCACCGTTGGTGTGTATCACCTCGACGAACTGAGCGTCCTGAGCACTGACGCGATTTTCCGGCTCCCCCACCGAGAACAGTGGTTGGGCCGGATCTAGGGCGTAGATCGTGTGCACCTTGCCGCTCTTCACCTTCTTACCCGCGAGGCCGACCACGTGTGCCCCAAGACTGTGCCCGATGAGATACACACTGTCCATGTTCAACCCAAGCTGGGCGTGGAGCGTATCCAGCAGCTGCGCGACTATCTCACCCACCACCGGGACGCACCGGACGGATTCAATGTAGTCGAACGTAACCGCACAGCTGGACCAATCCACCGCGATCACGTTGTAGTCCCAGTGGCGCAGGTACGCTTTGCGTATGCTGGTTACGATCTCGGAATTCTTATCACTCTCCCACCCGTGTACGATCACTTTCGTGGGACGATCCGAACGGAAGCTGGAGCCGACGAGTGTGTCTTCCTTTTCCACCTCCAAACGGTGGCTCCCGTGGCCCTGCTGGGTGTAGAGCAGCAACTCGACATCCTTCGGTTTGAGCGACGACTGCCGCAACTGCAAACTGTTCGAAACTGTGGGTAGATGCACCATCGTCCAGTTGCCACCAACAGTCGGGATGCGTATCCAGTCCATTGCTTTGGTCAGATCGTGCTTCATGCGCTTCACAAACGCTGGTTCGGCAGCGACACAGGCAAGCCCCGTTGCAAGAAGCGCAAGAGCCGTCCCTATCGATCTCGCCATGGTGGCTCACTTACTTCGATCACTATTACCACTGGCTATTGAATGGTGTAGCTCGCACTGTTAGTCCAAGTATATCAAGACTAATTCTACTCAGTGGCTTGCGTTGCTGCTATCTCTTGCAGCCGTTGGACGCCGCTTTGTGTCCGATAACGCGCCCAGACCGAGACCGTGAGCTTCTTAATCTTGGGCCAATCTAAGATATTACATCGATTCAGCGCGACACTGAACTTGCGCTCCGAGGGTGATGGGCTTTTTATCAGGAATGGCTCGACCCAAAACTGCCCGATAAAACGTTCTCGTTGATATCGACGAAACGATAACGATTACACTGGGCTTTGTTTAATGGTGTATTGAACCTTCGCTAATTACTTTATTCCAAACTTTGACTGTTAATTGAATAACGATAAGCTACCATAATTGTCCTGTTCAGAATGTAATTAGTAGAGTAATTGGAAGTTTTGCTGCGCTCCTCCACAGATTAGAAGCTAATTCTTTATCTTTTCAACACGTGAGAGAAATTGTTTGAAGTCACAATAAACGCTCTGAACAGATTACAGAAAAATGCAAATGCACGTACAACCTTTACGCTTCAGCAATCAAATCAAAATGCATTCATAACTAAAGACTTTGCTCACCAACTGATTCAATTCACATTGTCTGTATAATTATTGTAAAATTTCTGCGCAAATGGCAAATGATTTGATATTTTTGATCATGATAATTCCCTTCATATGGCCCCCTATCAGCAATATATGAGATCAGTTGTATATGATAAAAACGCATTTCCTATGAGCCAGCGGAGAAGTATGTCGCACTCTTTTACGGCAAGTCGTGAATCATGATCATACATTACTCACTCGCAAATTAAAAAGTCCACCGTGTTTAGAGCTGGTCGCGTCATTGATCGGAGCAAAAAAGTAGCTCAATCCTCCCCTCCCTCGGGTCAATGTATTATTAAAAAACACGACGGGACAGATAACCTCCACAAACACGCGCAAAGCGGGGTGTGTGTGCAATGCATCGCGAAGAGTACACTTCCGACTTGTCTGAGACCGAGTCTGAGCCGATTACAATCACGTTCCAGCGTCTCGCGACAATCTCCGCAGGCGTCGTCGATAAAGGCGACCGCCGTTCGCGCACGCCAGTATAGATGGCGCTTAGATATAACGTATCGGCTTGTGGATGGGCTCTGTGTGCGTGTGTGATTGGCTGGAAATTCTTCCCTGCACCAATCATACCAATTATATGTCGATCATTTTAGATCGCGTGTACGGCTGGAAATAGGATTGACTATACCAGCCTCCCTAACTCCGAAACTGGAAAATCCACAACCAACGGGCGGTAGTTTGTTATTGTTGTCAATATCTTATTTGGGAGCAACTTCTTCATCGCTCTACCTCTACACCACTGGCCAGCGTTTATAGTTTCAAATGCTGAAATAACCAGCGATCCGAAAGGTGGGGACTTTTAGCACTGTGGAGCACATTTTTAATTATCATATAATAGCGTTTCTTTCACGGCTGATCTTCGTCATGGGTGGTCTTGGTGGCGGCGCTTGGAGGATCATGTGAAGCGTCCGTCCGATGGTGTTGGTAACATCTCACCAAGTGTCGCGGTGGTATGTGCCAGCACCAAACTTCACTGTAGTGGTGCCAACGGGAAGTTGGAGCTAATAAATTCATGAAAAATTGCAAGATCCGCACCGCACATTCGGTGCAATCTCCGGTATGTTGGTGTGTAGACAACCGACGACATTGTTTGGCCGTAGTTGTAGACGGAATTCCGTGACGTTTGGGTTTTTCTCAGAAAACTACCTCCTTCACAACCACCAGCAGTGAAGTTTGCTCCAATATCCCAAAGCCCGCCTGTGAAGTTCAGCGCCGTCGAGCCAGTTATGATTTATAGCACTGGAAGTGTGGCGTTGACATTGCAGAAGATCTCTGAACTCCTCACGCAGCGGACCTCTTGCTGTCAGGTGGGCTGGTTGTGACACTGCTACTGTTGCACCCGCTCTCAAGGTCGTGTACCACCTTGAGCAGAGTTATCGCTTGCTAAGGCCAATAAGAATTTAAAGAGCCTGATTTAAAGTCAGCCCACCCCGGGTCGGTAGACGGGCTCCGGCAAACAAGCCATCCAGACGGCACCATCTACGAACGATCAGTTCAGTTTTGATCGCCAGTGTGATCGCGGCAAGTGTAAAAGTGACAAGTGCTTGTTATCTCACGCTCGCCAGGGAGATTAATCGACAGCGAGCGACGGAAAGGCAGTGATGCAGCGGCTTGCGATCGGCGTGTGTGTACTGCTGGCGATCATCCACGATCGTGTCGACGGTGAAAACGCGTTTATCGATAGTGCACCGGAAGGATACTACGAGCGTAAATCATTAGCTGGTAATAGCCGTTGTCACCTGATCGAAAAGCCACCACCCGAACGGCAGTTGTTGAACAACGAGGTTTTGTGTTGCTTGTGCTCTTCCAGATTGCCCCAGTCGGTTCTACAGTGAAGATGTTTCCAGTGCACTAGGTTTCTTCATTTTTGGCGGACGTCGAGCGTTTCTGAAGGAGTTTCCTCACATGGTAGGTGCTCCCAGCAGCGGAAGCAAACCGAAACTGGTTACCTAATCCCCAACGTGTCAAGAAAATTGCCGTATACCGAGAAAAAGTCGCTTTGCGAGATGATCGTTTTGCTCAGAAAAGGGATTGCCTAGCAACATTCCATCCAACGTGAATAAGCGGCGGAGATCAATTTAATTAACATTCCTATCGAAAAGCTTGCAAGGTTATGTGCATCTTATTGCACAACTGTATGGTGTGGTTGCTAAAGTGACACGTTAGCAACAATCTTCTAATGCGAGTCTAGAGACAGTGTTTTCTTATAAAAAATATTTGTAACCAAGCTTCCACTATCTACAGGCAGCGATTGGATGGACATCCAAAGACTCGTCATCACCGGGGGTGCTTTACAAGTGTGGTGGATCGTTGATTGCCGCCAAATTCGTTCTTACCGCCGCACATTGCAGGATGGATGACGATAAGTATGTGTTGGTGCATGGATTGTACGAAGTGTATCCGTTGCTGATAAAAGATCGAGTTCCTTCGAATGCTTTCCAGGATACCACCAGATACGGTTCGCCTCGGTGACACGAACCTGGCCACGGTAGAGGATGACGAATCGGCGCAGCAGTTCAAAATCGTCAGCTTTACCGTGCACGAAAAGTTCAAGAAGAATCGCAAGTACTACGACATTGCACTCATCGAGCTAGATCGGGAAGCCATCTTCAATACTGCCGTATGTCCCATCTGTTTGTGGCCGCTGGACAACCTTAGCGATTACAGCGCAAGTTTGCGAGCGATCGGTTTCGGATTTACCAGCTACAGTAAGGCTCGGCTGAATAATCATCACATCAACATCCGCAGTCTGTAGCATTCTTCTTTTCTTCACTACTATCATTCTAGCTTCGGGGATGAGTCCCACCTTGCAGAAGGTCTCGCTGAACCATTACGACTCATTGTCCTGCAACAATGAACTGCCGAAGGACACCCGACTGCGCTACGGACTGACATCGGATCAGTTCTGCACGAAAACGCCGCACAAGGACGCCTGTTTGGGCGATTCCGGCGGGCCACTGCAGATCGATCTGTCGGATGTGTCACGCACCATTCCATATCTCACGGGCGTTGTATCGTTCGGAACCGGGTGCTGGGACGGTTCGCTGGGAGTGTACACGAAAGTTGCGAGCTACATCGACTGGATTCGCGAGCGAGTGAAC
The DNA here is from genome assembly GCA_002091845.1 of Anopheles cracens. Classification (NCBI taxonomy): domain Eukaryota; kingdom Metazoa; phylum Arthropoda; class Insecta; order Diptera; family Culicidae; genus Anopheles; species Anopheles cracens. Next base: position 28,310 of record KZ067422.1, on the reverse strand, counting down.
GTAACCATCGATCCAATCGAGTGTGCCAGAAATTCGGAATGTCTAGCGGCGCGACCTTTCTCTGACAGTCGCTTGAGTCCGCAAAACAATTCTCCCTTTTTCAAGGTAACAGCATACTGATGGATGAGAAATGCAAACAATTGTGATAAAAACCCTATTCCTGCTCGCAGGTTAACCTCCGCAGAGCGGACAACAGCTCATTCCACCAGTGCACGGGAGCCCTGATCGATTACAGGCACGTCGTTACGTCGGCCACCTGTGCCATTCGCAACAACCGGCAGCCAGCGTTGGTCGAGGCGAACAACGAGCAGATCAAAATCGTCGACATCGACGTGCATCCGAAGTACGTGGCCGGTAAGAACTACCACAACCTTGCCGTTCTTACGCTCGGCAAGTTCTACAATCCCAACAAGATCTATCAGATCGTGGCGCCGGGATGTATCTGGCGGGAGGAACGCATCACCGACCCGATCGTGTTCTTCTCCGGCTACGGTCCGGAGGTGAAGAACGAGCCGACGGACGTTGCGAAAAACGTATCGTTGAAAATTTTGGTCGCCCTGGTGACGGAAAACGGACGCTGCGAGGCGAGCGATGCATGGAAGGTGAACAGTACGCTACTGTCGGGCTTCAACAGTGACTTCCTGTGCACGTACAACCCGATCGATCTGGTGCCTGAAATCTGCAAGGTGTGTGGGCGATGAAAAGGCTATATTATGCGCCGATGTACATTAAGAGCATTCGAAAAAACCGTTTCAGCTGGAACCGGGCGGTGCCGTATCAAACTTCCGGCGGGACAACATCGTACCGTACGTGTACGGAATCAACACTATGGACGAGGGTGAGTGCGGCGGAGCACAGAATCTGTTCGTGGCCACACTGCTCTCGCCGTTCTACGATTGGATTGAGTCGATAGTTTTGAAACAATCGCCAGCGAACGATTCAATTGATACGTGTAAGTACTCCAGACAACGTTTGAAATGTGTTCTTTGATAATCCAATGATACATTGCTTTTGGACTACTTTCAACTATAGCTATCCGATTCGGAGGGGAGGAAACTGAAAATTTCATACGAGTTCCTACAACGCAGAACGATATCCAGAACATCATCAATCAAAACAGAATTGGTAGGTCCGCCGTGTGATGCGCTCATTTTCAAAACAACTAATCCAAGCCAGTTTCGTAACAGTCCCCTTTCTGCTTTCAGATGTGATAGCGCATCACCTGAAACCGTACGGGAAGGATTTAGTGGACCGAAAACCATTTACTACCGTCAATGGTAAGTATGATCGCTGTGTGGTGTGTTCAACTTATACCCATAAACCTCCATTTGACATGTAAATGTCGCCTGTGTTTCATCTGTCCTTAACAGTTTATCATCAATCATTGAACAACACGCCAGAAACGTACGAAGTGTACGGACCTCATTCATACCATCCGCAGACGCACGGTAACATTGGGAGTAAAACTTTCCAGCTTCCGTATTGTAAAGATAGCTCTACCGGTTCCCTTTCAGTGGTTCCCCACAAGGCTTCCCTGTACGGGCAGCCTGCAGTACAGCCGCCGGTCAGTGTGTTCCACCACAACGATGTTAACTTCGAGCTAGTCCCGTCTATTGAACTACCAGCGACGCACACCTTCCAGCCACCTGTGCATTCGAGAAATCCAACAAGTGCGTACTCACCGTACGCCGGACATCGGCCAGCTCAGTCGCCTCTACCCTACGGTTCGCATGTTCCCGTTCGGGTAGGCAACCACCAGCAGCTGCAACACTCACACCAACCGATCGTCGATCACAGCAGCCTGGTGTCGGTGATACGTTCGATTGAGCTACACGAAAACGGTTTCTGCGCACTTCCGACAGGAGCTACCGGGCGCTGTGTACACTACACGCGCTGTCCTTCGATGTACTGGAATGGCCAAAACGTTCAGGCGTACCTTCGCTTGAACTTGATCCCGTTCTGTAACCGCGAACGACAGACGGTTTGCTGCCAGGCATGAGGAGCGCCTGGCGCGCCACTCCACACTACTCGTAGCCATAGTTTCTGCAACCGCGGTTGCTATGTCAGGTGTCGAAATCACACAACTCGTTACTAGTATTCTAGAAGTAAGAATAAACAGTATTTATTGCTTATCGTGACAAGGGCTGCCGATTGTAAACTGTACAATAGACACAAACTAGTACGCGGGACACTTTTAGCGCCTCCATTGTGTACTCGACATACGCATCGCAACCACTGCTATCCGCAAACCACTTCACGATCATCGTGCAGAACCTGCACCCGCTGTCGCGGGGCACGGTGCGGCTGCGCACGGCCAGCCCGGCCGACGCGCCCCTCGTCGACCCGAACTATCTGGCCGAGGAGCTGGACGTGGACGTGGTGCTGGAGGGCATCCGCGAGGTGCAGCGCGTGCTCGACACGGACGAGCTGCGCCGGTACGGGGCGACCGTCTGGGGCGCAACACTGCCCAACTGTGCGCAGCACGAGCGCGACTCGGACGACTACTGGCGCTGCGCCGTCCGTACCGTGTCGTTCCCGCTGACCCACTTCACGTCCAGCTGCAAAATGGGGCCACCGACGGACGACGACGCGGTCGTTGGCCCCGACCTGCGGGTGTACGGGGTGGAGAATTTGCGCGTCGTCGACGCCAGCATCATCCCGGAACCGGTTTCCGCGCATCCGATGGCGGCCGTGTACATGGTCGCGGAAAAGGCGGCCGACCTGATCGCGGAGCACTACGCCGACTGAGCCCGATCTCCCGTGGCGGATCGGATCGAGTGTGTGTGTGGGTGACGATGGGGGTGCTTTCACGAACGGATTTCGCACACACACACACACACACACGCAGTGTCGTAACAAGGGGAAAGGGGAACGACCGGATACGTGACGATTATCACATCGGTTCGGTTCGCGGTTTTGGATGGCGTCCTCAGGAAGAAGCCCGTGTCCGGCGAACCGGTAGTGCTGAAGTTTATTGGGTTAGATTCGACTATGCATTATTCATAGTTTATACAAACTTGCGTAATGGGCGCCGCTGTCCAGCTGGGCATCGCGATTTCGGGCTTGCTTTTGAGCAATCTGGAACGAGGATCGATAAGGTCGGGTGGAAAGCCCGGCAAATTCTGCGGCAGTTAATTTATTCTAATTAAGAGATAAATTCAACAGCTAGGTTAAATGAGATGTTGAAAGATGACAATAATGATTTTTAATAAAAAATATTTTAACAATCTGAAACTAAAGGGAGATATATAGATTAGTTGATGACTTGCCGCTAGCTCAACAATTATATTTTACTAGCCGATTTTACCAAACTTCCCTCCGATCATTTTTGATTACTACTATGGCTCAGGTGACTTTTTATACACATAAAAGAAGGTGTTTCACCGCATGTATCTACTACAGTATGTACAAGTTTTGGCTAACTTTGGAAAACTTA
>KZ067422.1:11318-24864 GCA_002091845.1 Anopheles cracens | reverse complement strand
ATTGTCGGCCGACTTTGGAAAACAGGAAACAATTGTGGACATTTCACATGACTAACTATGCTCTCTTCAAATAAGCTGATCACTATTATCTTTTCTAAGTTCAACTGAACCAAATTTCATATCAACCTCAATGGAAAATAGTACCAGGAACATTATGTATTTCCATATCTGGTGCAATCTTGAACAAATATATAATTCAAACTAATACTTTAGTTATGTTCATCATTGTAATCGTCATGTTTGACAGGGTGCGCATTTGCTTGTCCCATTTTCAATTTTGTCATGCTTCTTGTCGGTAAATATAATGTTTTTACTATACTACAACCCCAACTCTCCTGACATCGGTTCTTTTGGAAAGTTTCAAAACAATTCGTAGTATTCAAATCAAAAGTTGTAGCTCGTTTAACAGTTTTTACCCATCTACGCCCTACGAGATAAAGCAGAGATCGCCACGGACCACATTATGTTGAATCATGTAATCCAATATCATACACGTTTCTTCACAGAAGACTTTAACCTCACTTTATTTCCCCACCATTAATTCATGCGCACAACTTGACTGTTACTTGCGGTACAATCACTATTTCATTGCGGTACAATCACTACCACCTATTCGTTGCCTTTATAAAACGAGTTCTTTTATAAAACTGGAAGTGTTTCAGCTATGCTGCATGCAGATCTCCGTTTTGGATGCAAGGTTGCATCCAATCACTCTGCCGCGATGTGCACTTTCATGTGGCAAGGACACGGTATCCCAATCGATAACCGAAAATAAAACCCGAGTGGTTAACCCCTTCGCAGTCGCGCCGTTTTGAAGAAAAAAATACCGGAGTCAAGAAACTGTCACCCGCTGCTCGGGCAAGACAAGAACGCTGTGAGAGGAAGAAAAAAACTTGCCAAAACTGGCAACCGGTTAAACTTGGTTGATCAAATTTCGGCGCTAACTGGTTTGACTTGTTACGCGCGGGAATTGCGATTACGAATATTCCACCAAAAAATGCACCGATGCAAGAGGCATACGATGCACATTGGATCAGTTGATCGTCAAGCAGCTAGCCGTGCAGTCTACAGTGAAGTGAAGTATCAGTATGCAAGTGCGATTAGTGCGATGGCTGCCATTGATGGTGCTACTGTTGCGAACGTCGCCGTCAGTTGCAGACGTAACACCGGAAAACTTCAATGAGCTAACCGATCTGTTGTTAAAGAACTTTTACAAAGCGTTCCAAAACGAGGCAACTGGAGACGCTTTTGCGAAAGGTGCGCCAGTGTGTGCCGCCATATTTGAGGCTCCTTTTCCAACTAACTTGGTGTACTTTTCTCGCAGAAAGTGCGCCCCGGACGGATGCCGAGTACGACTTCATTGTCGTAGGAGCGGGAAACACCGGTTCGGTCATCGCCAATCGGCTTACCGAGCGTGCCAACTGGAGGGTGCTTCTACTGGAGGCAGGGCCGCTCGGAACCGTGTGGTACAATGTACCACTCGGACTACAACTGGCACAGGTGTCCATGTACAACTGGAAGTTCCTCACCGAGCCGCAGCGGAACGCTTGCCAGGGTAGGATCCAGCGGACAAGTCAGGAAGCTCGGCCATCATAACACTAACACTGCCACTTGTTTGCTTTGTATCGTCGCACGGGCGTAGGTATGGTCAACAGACAGTGTACCATCGACGCTGGCAAGGGTGTCGGCGGGTCAACGCTGATCAATGGTCTGCTGTACACGCGCGGCAACCGCGACGACTACGACCGTTGGGCGGCGGCCGGCAACGACGGCTGGTCGTACGACGATCTCCTGCCGTACTTCAAGAAACTGGAATCATTGCAAAGCCCCGAAGTGGATCAAGGATATCACTCCACCGAGGGGCCGGTGAATGTCGAATTTTCCCCCTTTCGCAGCGCGCACGCGAAGCTCTTCCTGCGGGCGGCACAGGAGTCCGGCTACAGCAGCGTCGACTACAACGGGCGCACCCAGTTCGGCGTTTCGCAGGCCCAGGGGACGACCACCTACGGGCAGCGATGGTCCGCGTTCAACGCCTACCTCGAACGGGTGCTGCTCCAACGGAAGAACCTGAAGCTGCGCGTCAACAGCTTCGTGACGCGCGTTCTGATCGATCCGACGAGTCGGCGCGCGTACGGCGTGGAGTACCTGCGCAACAATGTGACCCACCGTGCGTACGCCCGCAAGGAGGTTATCCTGTCGACCGGTGGTATCGTTTCGCCGAAACTCCTCATGCTCTCGGGCGTTGGCCCGAAGCGTCACCTCGAGCGGCACGGTATACGCGTGCTGGCGGATCTGCCCGTCGGCGCCAGCTTCCAGGATCATCTGGCTTTCGCCGGGCTGCAAGTTGTCCTGGAGAATACGCGTTACTTCGCCGCAGGCGATATCATCACCGTGCCGAACGTGGTGCAGCTGATCCGGGGAACGGGCGTGCTGACGGTGCCGTCGGCGGTGGAAGTTATCGGCTATCCGAACATTACGCAAGGCGATCGGCGTGCCCCGCTGCTGGAGATCGCCACCAGCGTCGGTTCGTTCGCGACCGACCGGGGTGTCATCTCGATCGAGTCGATCGGTATGAAGCGGTCGCTGTACCGGGAAGTGTACCGACCGCTGGAGCAGGTGAACCATTTCACCGTGCTGCTGCAGGTGTTGCATCCCCGGTCGAAAGGATCCGTGCGGCTCAGGAGTGCCGATCCGCTGGCAGCGCCAATCATCGATCCGAACTATTACGGTGAGCCGAACGATTTGGAAGCGATGCTGGCGGCCGTCCATGAGATCCAGCGGATACTGAAGAGTCCGGCCATGCGAGAGTACCGTGCGCGGCTGTGGGATCGTCCCATGCCCAACTGTCGGCGGCATGCGCGTGGTTCGGACGACTACTGGCGGTGTGCCATACGGACACTGTCGGTTTCGCTCGCCCACTTCACCGGAACGTGCAAGATGGGACCGGCCGGTGATCGTACGGCGGTCGTTTCGCCCGATCTGCACGTGCACGGAATCGATGGATTGCGTGTCGCCGACACGAGCATCATTCCGGAACCGGTGTCTGGACATACGATGGCGGCGGCTTACGCCATCGGAGAGAAGGCAGCCGATATAATAAAGGCATTCTACGACTATTGAGTACTAGCGCTGGTTGGGAGTCTTTCCAAAATAAACAAATCACGACCTCTTCGTCTGCCTCGAGTAAAAAATTGATTGATAACGAATGACAATTGCCGAACTGTATCCGCTTCGAACGCGCTTCCCGTACCAAGGCCGAGAAAGCAATTGCCCACTCCTCCGCTGCGTAATAAAGGACGTTCGACGGTAAGAATACCGTCGCTCACCGGTTCGCTCGCCGTGTTCATTATGAGTCTCCCCCCCTCCAACCCCAGAACAGACGATGCGCCTGGTACGCCATCTCTCATTACCTTAATGTCAGCCGGTTTATTAGAAGCCTTGGCGGTGGATGACTTTACACGACCGTGCTACCGGGGGCCGGAGTACACCCCGAACATAGTGCGCTGGAATGTTGAACGGGCGCATTTCCTAGCCAGTCACGCGGAGCAAATCAAGCGCGAAAATCAAAACAAACATGCCCGCCATGAGAGGCTGCGGCATGCTTTCGGGCACCCACCACCCATCGGAGACTCCCAGCGGCTACGGGTGCTCGGTCCGGCTTCGGCTTCCGGAGGGGAAACTTGAAAGCTTTCGAGAGTAGGGAGGGCAGTTTGAGAAACAGGTACGAGAGCTTTCGCGTGTGGGTTACTCATGAGGCGTGAGTTCTTCGGTTGCCGGTGTATTGGCGGGATGAATGGGAGTAGTATTTTGGAACTCTTCTCGAGAAAGTGTGTTTAAAGATCACTGAGCGAACGAAGTTCTTGAAGAGGTTTGATCACGACACTGTTAAATTTAAATTCGACCGAGTGAATATAAGGACAAAAATGAAGAAAATGCTTATAAACATTGTGTCTAGTATCAACTCACATTGTTGAGATCTTTTACCTCCGTAAATACCACACGAAATGATTGCACGCGCCCGCGTTCGAATGAGCTCCTAGTAAACAACGAAGCTTTCAGCCCACTCACCCACCGACGACCGCCAGTGTTGCACGACGAGTGTTGCCACCTCCAAAAGCCCGCCCCGATCGCTGAACACGGCGCGACAAGGCACCGAAGTCTACTGACGGCGAGGCACCAGGTAGACGGCTCAGTTCGACACAAATCTCGCCCCAAAGCGGTCGTCCGTCGTCCAAGGGTACTAAAGCGTCCCCGGCCACTCGTTAGCGTCCGTTCGTGCGCATCCCAGCCGGACTGGTCGCCCCGTTCGTGTAAGTGCATCCGGGCGGCGTATGAGAGTGATGTGATCTGCGAAGGAAAGGAAGGTTGGCGACAGGAACGCGATCGGTTCCAGAGTTGAAGAAAACTTGTGCGAATGCGATATTCCAGCGAAAACAGTGCATCCGCCGGTGGCACTACTGTCGAGCCGTGTCTGTAGTGTAGTGTAGTGACTTATACCAGGTGTGTGAAACTGTTGCCGAGTGTTCCGAGTGGGTGGGCCAAGCTTCGGCTACCAAGTGCACTAGGTGTCGATGGACTCCGCGTGACGGCGGTTTCGTTCGATTTTGAACCCGGGTTGCGGCACCAAACGATCTGTCAACCAGCATATCGTTACAGCACACCAGCCTCAACCGCCGGAGAAGGCGGGTACTTTGCGGCAGAACGGTTTTGAGCGGTACCACAATGATGCGCCACAGATGAAGGTCCCGATTGAGCAATCGCAATCGCTCCGGTCGGGTTTTCGTTGTTGTGAGTGATGTGTTCCATCCAGCGGTTGTGTGCGCCTGTGGAAGGGATGTATAAATTTGGACAGAAGACATAAATTGTAACCTGTTCGAATTGAACTCGGCAGCTATCGTTTGGAGGCAACGAGCGAGAAGATTCTGTGCAAACACATTTATCGAGCCGGGTCAGCTCGGAACTATTACGCTCCGCAATAATCAGCCGTTAACCTTCGCCGGACAGACGCTATCGTTTGACGGTCGGCAAGCATGCGATCGCACACTGTGAACGCAGCCACCCCCGGGGCCATTTACGTAAAGCGATACGGGTGGCTTTCGTTTGACATATGGCGAGTTATCGGCGTCAGCAAAATCATCATAATTTTACAGCAATTTATGACGCCTCACCCGACGGGCGACGGATGGGCGACGGAGCTGTGTTGTGGCTGGGTTTTACGTCTCGAATCCACGATTGCCAACGCCTACTACCCACTCCGTGGGATGCAAACTCCGGCGTGATTAATGTTATGTTTTTGCATTATTATTTATTAATAAAATTCGACCGTCACCTCAAGGTCGATCGGACCTCAGGTGTGACCCGGCAGATGACTCACTCGCCGGGTTAGAACGTTTCTGTAGAGACCGCCCTCAGGGAGTGCTTAATCCGCATGCCAACTCTGGCGACCAAGAGTGGTTCCACACGTAAGCCGGAAGAACGCTTCCGACTGGGTTTTACGTCTCGAATCCACGATTGCCAACGCCTACTACCCACTCCGTGGGATGCAAACTCCGGCGTGATTAATGTTATGTTTTTTTGCATTATTATTTATTAATAAAATTCGACCGTCACCTCAAGGTCGATCGGACCTCAGGTGTGGCCCGGCAGATGACTCACTCGCCGGGTTAGAACGTTTCTGTAGAGACCGCCCTCAGGGAGTGTTTAATCCGCAAGCCAACTCTGGCGACCAAGAGTGGTTCCACACGTCAGCCGGAAGAACGCTTCCGATTACGATGATCCCATGATGGATGAAGTTGTGCCCGATCGGTCAGAAACGCTTTGCAAGCGCAACAAACGTCAGCCGTCAGCGTGTGCTGTCAAAAGTAAAAGTGTGTTTGATTTGGTCGTTTTACGTTTCTGACTGACCTTGTTTCGCCGGCACGGTTGGGCACGATGGGAGGAGCCCAAGTCGTTACAAATAAACATTGTGAAAATAAGCGCAAACAAAGCGCAACGGCACCGATGCAGATTGTGGTGCAGTAAGTGCTGCTGCTACTGCAGCAATTGCGCAACCCGATGCGGCCCATTACGCAACGGTGCCCTCTGGGAACCCGATCCCGGTCGTTGGGCGGCACGGAGTGCACTACAGAAGAGTTTGGAGTATAATATCGATAACTGACACCACGCGCTTAATCGTTTACATCGGGGCGAATGAAATATTACCAACCAGGACCTTCACGTGATCTGGAACGATCGCAGCGGGCGCTCAATATTAGCACCATCTTTTGCTCCAACACCTCTTAATGTGTGGCAAAACTGTGCCCGGCGACCTTTAGGTGCGCAATGTGTTCTCTCTCTCTCTCTCTCTCTCTTTCTCTCTCTCTTTCTCGAACCCGATCCCGGTCGTTGGGCGGCACGGAGTGCACAACAGAAGAGTTTGGAGTATAATATCGATAACTGACACCACGCGCTTAATCGTTTACATCGGGGCGAATGAAATATTACCAACCAGGACCTTCACGTGATCTGGAACGATCGCAGCGGGCGCTCAATATTAGCACCATCTTTTGCTCCAACACCTCTTAATGTGTGGCAAAACTGTGCCCGGCGACCTTTAGGTGCGCAATGTGTTTTCTCTCTCTCTCTCTCACGCACCTTTCTCAGCACTCCACGTTCGTTTCCTTAAAAAGGTACGAAATCGTAACAAGCCATAGGTTAATGGTTAATGGATTCATCATTTTGCACGGATCTGTCACAGGTGTGCGCAGTGGCTGCTTAGGCTGCTCGCTGGCTTAGGGAGCTTGGATGGGCTTGGATGTCCTCCAAAGCCACAGAGAGAGGAGGAGTGATCGGAGCACGACACGAAGCCGCTCGTTGACATCTATTCGACGTATGAAGCCGCAGGACGCTCGCTCACTGTTGGCTCCATACGGGCACTTACGATCTTAACTCGGAGATCGTTTATTCACGAGCGTGTTTTTGTTTCATCCCGATGAGTAATTATTAGCTTTTGCACGTAAGTGTGACAGTTTCGAGTCACATTTGTTTGCGGTGTGATTGGGCGCTGGAAACTGGATTTAATAGCAAAAAAAAAACACAGAAATATCGATTGTTTTTGCTGAGAAAGAGGCAAAAAAAAGCACTTTACAATGTGCAAACATTCCTTTCCAAACAACCTTGATCAAACAGACTTCGCGGACCGGTTCAGGTTTCCTCGTTTCATCTTCCAATCTTCCAATACTCCATTAATATATTCCATAATGCTCCCAGGCGCACAGCGTTCATTGTGTGCAGCAGGGAGGATGTGTCACGTGTCTGTGTCGCTTTGGAAACAGTGAAAGCAACGCGGAGACGCTCAGAACCGCTAACGGCCTTTTAATTGACTCCGCCGCCACCGGGCACATTAGTCGAGGAGGATGTCCTTTATGCGTTTTTTTTCTCCGTCTTCACCATTTTTAAAACGCATGTCCCCCAAGCGATTGCAAGCGATTGCACGAGGTACAAGAACTACCCAACATGCGTTGGGGAGCACGGGGGAGTCATTAGTGTGCGCTGCATTACCCGTGCCTGGCCGGTCCGGTGTCCATCGCTGCGGCTTTCGCAAACTGTTGCGAACTTCGAATTGCGATCGTGGTGCAACCCGTGGTAGAATCCTCCGTCCAGCGCCGGTAGCTCGTTACGAAAATTGAAATCAATTAAAAGCTAATGATAGCGCCACCAACACCGGCGCGATAGTGCGGCCGACGACCACGGGTTGCGTGCGTGGGAGGAAATCGTTAAATCTGCCGCCGCAGCTGACCTCAACCGGAAAGGCAAATGTCAACTCCGCTCGCTGACGTGAGGAGGCTCATTTTCGGTACCTTCCGCCGTTCGTGCAATTGCTTCCGTGTGAAGGCCCCGCGCACGGGTGATCACTATCGCCGGGTGGCATCTTCCACTGGGGCCGCTAATGCCTCCGCTCGAGACGATATCTGATCGCTGACGGCGAAGGGCTCCGGTAAGGGCTGAGCCGAAACACAGCAGCCGTTCGATCGCTCTGCCTCGGTAGGATGGTTAACAGAAGATTAATTATCGCGCAATGCGTACCGCGTGCTGTCGACTGGGACGCAATTGTTTTGGCAGCGGTACATCTCCTCTCGTGTGTGGCTTTCGTCATGCCCTTGCCCAAACGGTGTGCGCGGGTTGTCCTTCGCCGTATGGTTTTAGAAGATGTACAACCTTTCCCAATACGCACGGGCCTCCCCATCCTCCTTTTCTTGCGGTCGATCGTGGATACGCACACGCACCGCACATCCATTTATCGGTACGCAAATAGGCGTTTAAAGATGGTTTAACTTGCTGCGGCGGCTTTCGTAACTGGCCTTGGATATAATTTCCGTGCAGCGATGGATGCGTGAGATCTGATATCGGGGCTTTGTGAAATGTGGATTACTATTTGCTTTCCCGCGATGGAGTGCTGGAGTGTCTGGCGCAAGGTTGTAAGGATTGGGTTTGAGCTTCTCGCGCTACTTTTCAAAGTAGATAGCAAGAACAATATATTAGAGCGTGTGTCTCGGCTGATGGATCGAGAATGAGAATCGCTCTAATCCGTTTAGGAGACTTGCCTCCGGTCGCGCCATAATCCGCTTAGCAACAGTAATTGAGTGATGAATCGGTAGAACGGGTTGTCACCCAATGATCCTTCCACCGGGGGGATTTTGGAATTACAATTTCTACCTCACAAACAAGCCTCTCCTTGGAGCCTGATGCGAATCCGTTTCCGTTTCGCCTTTGTATGCCGATGATGAATCGAACACGAAACGGCAGCGATATCATTATCCTTCAGCGGGCCCCTAGGCGGTTGCGTAAAGGCTGGCCCGGGAACTGAGCAGGCTGCACTTAATCCTATCGTGCCACCTCAACGTGCCTCACGCGGCACGATAAACACTATGATTTGTGGGCGATGAAACCGAGATGCTCAGCTCGCTCCGATTGATCCGGTTGATCTTGCCACTTGGCGGGCCGACTTCTCATCGCCCCGTCATACGCCGAGGTGGCGCGACCTTCGCGCGCGTCGCAAATAATAGCGGGAGGGCCTTTCAATACCGCGAGATACCGATCGCAGTCGCTAGACGCTAGTCTCACGCACAATTCGCGATCGCGATCGCGGGCTGCAAATGTCAACGTGCCGCAATCGTGGCGGGTGGATTGGGTAAGGCGGGTCGGTTCTAGCCGGCGCTCCTATTGATTCGTTTCGCCGAAACAGGAACTACCCATCCTCAGGTGGGTACTCGACATCGACTTCGTCCTCCGGCGCGGCGCACGGAGTATCGTGAGACATAACTCGGAAGTGATGACTTGACGCGCTCCTCAAAGGGGTATAACAAGCGGAAGAACGAAACAAGCCCTGTAGAACGTGCAACGACGTGAACAGTTGAGCGCAGTTGACGCTAGGTGACCTGAATAGTGCAAAAAAAAAGTGATCCAGTGAACTGAGCCGAACGAGCTGTCCGGGTCCGAAACCGCCTCGAGATGGGAACGCAACGTGGATTGCGTATCGCTGCCACCGTCCTTGGCATGCTGGCGTTCCTGGGACCAGCCTGCGCGCAGGATGACTCGTCACCGGTAAGTTTCGTGAGTCGTGCAGCTATCGGGCGAGAGGTTTCGGGTACTTTTTGGTGACATTTTTTGCACAGGAACTTCCGACCGCTTTCGCAATCGCGCTTGCAACGGACATACCCGAGCGATGATTTAACGTCTGCGTACCTGCCGGCGTTGGTGCGGGGTCTCAGGGACGGAAATGTCAGCGATTAGAATAATTTATGCTTCGTTTCGGTTTGCCCTTGCGTGGTCTCGCCGCCATAACTGCACGCGCGGTTTTCGCCGCCATTGTGACCGGCACCGTGATCGGGGGCGAAAGTCGATACGCTCCGGAACCGACTGCTATCGGCGTTGGGATCTTGAATGTCAGATCGGAAATCAATCGGAAATCAACGGTGTAGGCGCACAGCATAAATATGCGCACCGTTGCATAAGCGTCCCTTTCCTGTAGATGTTCCTCCCGTGGCGGGGTTTGCGGTTTTTTTGTTGTTGCATCGCTCATCGAGCTCACTGAAGGTTGTTAGTACGGGCGCCTCACATTGTCACCTTGCGGTTGCGGGCCGCAACCGACTGCATCGGTGCATCGATTGATCAAGGCCGGCGATGAATGGATGCGGTGTGGAGTGTGACTATTTATTACCCCATTTTGTTACGCCTCACTCCCTCAGCCAATCAATCTTGGCGCTTGGTTGCTGATTAGTCGGTGGATAAGGTCACGCCGTAATCTACTTGGTGAGCCGCCGATCGGGATCGGGATGTTTATAAATGGTCAGTTTCGTCCAATTGATAACGCACCGTTCGGCAACGTTTTCGCAACGCAAACACCCATGCGCGATCGATCGAGGAAACCGTCAAGCCCGGGTTGGGAAATCCACGCAGTGATCGCCTATAAAAATCTATCGATTTTAAACTAAACCCAGGCAGGCTCATGAATATTCACAAATATCCTGCCCCGTCACGCTTACGAAAACGAGGTTTGTAAATTTTGAAGTTGATGCGCGTACCGTTAACGCCCTTAATTGCACCATCGACACACGCGCTAATGTGCGCCAAAGTCGTTGGGCTGGGCGAGCCAGCCGCTGGGGTTGAGTTTTCTAACCTTTTGCACCGCGTGGTTCGATTAGGCCGCGCTGCGTGCCCGGGCGACGGGATCCACCATCGATACGTATCGGGCACAGCGACTAGCGACTGCGGACTAAAGAAAGCAGCCGGCGGAGATATCTTGAAAATCAAGTTCTTCTCCACCAAGTCCGAGTGTATCCCTGACCTGATCTTGTGAATGAATTGCAGCACCGGCCGCACGACCCCGAAGGCACGCAGTCAAGAGTGCAACATTGTGTGTGTGTGTGTGTCCGTGCCTGCTGACCTGAGTCGCCTGCTTATCGCTGCGTGTCCATCGTCTTTTTCACTCACATTGCCGTACGATGTGCAGCGGAGATTGGCGGCACTCGTGTCACTCGCTGTGTGTGCGTGTGCGGGAGACCTTTGGAAGACCTTTCTTTCTTTCTTTCTTTTCCATCGCGTCTGGCCGTTCGCTGACCGTGGAGTGGTTTCCTCCGCCGATATTGGCCCCCCTTCGGGGCGTGTGTAACAGATCTATCCGCGAATGAAACCGGTTGGCTCGATCTGTCGGACTCCGCTTCCATCCCAATGTCATCATCTGACCCAATCGCTGGTAAGCGACGGCAAAGATACGCTGATCCTGCCCTGGATGCAGGTTCGGGCCAACGATTGTGGCAACAGGGTAAAGTCCTAAAACCAACATCGTCGCCTGCGTCGTTACCGTGCGTCAAACGTATGGTATGCGTCTATCGTCTCATCCGGAGCGCGGCAATCTTTACTACACGCGCGTCATGGGTTTTTCGCTCGGACCGTGCTAGAACCGTGTGGTTTATGGGGTGATTTCCACGGTGGACACTATCTGCGCCCCCCGTGTACGGATGCGATCGGTATTCCAGAGTTCGTTGATTCATGCCCACTCGCCGTCGGCGTGGCTTAGTGAGAAAGTTCACACAGAAAATCAAGGCCATAGCTGGGCATGATTCATGGAGCGCGTTTTAAATGGTTTCCCGCAACTCAGATTTATCTCGTCCCTTCTATGGGCGATTGCGGATGAGTTATGAGGGAGTGAGTCGAATGAGTGGTCTATTCCAAACACCCGGTTCCTACCATATTGGGACTCGGTAAACCGTCATTTTATCACCACCGAGCAGTACACGGGACGTTATGGGTGTTTGCTTTAATGTTTGAGATAACTTTGAGCTAGCATTCGTCGTTAAAAGTTCCCCGCCTCGGAACGCGTGTATTTGTTTGCTCGTTTAAAGGTGACGGTGCGTCCAGTGCCCTGTGTGGACACAAGCGTACGCACAGTCAACCCGGACGGCAAGGTCAGCGAAACATCCGCGCGGTGTTAGTGCGCACCAAGGGCCTTTGATTTCCTCTGCACGACGCCGGTGCTTCCATTTTCGGAACCGACTCCGACGCATACGTGGGCCCGGTATGAACCAGACGCCTCCAGGTGTCTGTGGCTTATGGCGGGGACGACTGCATCCGACGAGTAGAGCCGACCGTGCAATGCATGACTCATGCCAACGACGCGATTAAATAATCTAAATTAGTAGAACCTTTTTTCCATACTGGCCAAATGGGGCTTCTTTCTCCTTTATCGCCGTGGGAGAGGGCCATAAGGCGATGGGGAGAGCAAAATCGAATGGCTCGTTAGTCGGTGGTGTCTGGTGGAGCCGAAATGAGTTCATTTACACGCCGAAAAGGCGCGACAGACTTCCACCTCAAAACACGAGCTTTGCTTTCGTTTGCGTTTGCGTGTTGTGGTACCGGTTGTGTCCGTTTTTTACATAAGCCAACCCTGGTCGCGTGTGAATTGCGTGCCGTGCGGAATCGGAGCACTATTGGACGGCGCCGGTCGTGGGTTATGTGGTTGTTTTCCCGCGAAAACGTGACACGGTAACGCCTACGGGACCGGGACTGCTAGCGGCGCACGGTGGGAACAAAATATGACCGGCAATCGAAAGTGCACGGTGCTGCCGTGACTGGGACAAATTGCAAACGCGTTGTGGTGTCTGGTGGAGCCGAAATGAGTTCATTTACACGCCGAAAAGGCGCGACAGACTTCCACCTCAAAACACGAGCTTTGCTTTCGTTTGCGTTTGCGTGTTGTGGTACCGGTTGTGTCCGTTTTTTACATAAGCCAACCCTGGTCGCGTGTGAATTGCGTGCCGTGCGGAATCGGAGCACTATTGGACGGCGCCGGTCGTGGGTTATGTGGTTGTTTCGCCGCGAAAACTTGACACGGTAACGCCTACGGGACCGGGACTGTCCCACTGACTGTTAGCGGCGCACGATGGGAACAAAATATGACCGGCAATCGAAAGTGCACGGTGCTGCCGTGACTGGGACAAATTGCAAACGCGTTTTGCAAATTTCGGTAATCAATTTCGCATCTATTTGCGCGAGACATGATTCGTTTGGGGAGCACAGGCAGGTCGTGAGATTTTCAACTTTTCACATTGTTTTATATGGTTGTATATGGCATAATTGTCCAAAGGAGTTTAATAGTTGACCAAGGGTTTTTTATTCGTTATTTGTTTTTTAGTCGTAAAGTTGTTGACACTAAACGCTCAAATCGACATTGCGGCCGAAATATTCAATTCATTGTCAATTCATTATTCATTTTTTATTTCTTCAATGGTGTTTAATCAATGGTGCTGAAAAAGATGCAGATTCATCAAAAAATTTAATGAACACTAACATTGGCTCAAAGCACTAAAGAGACTGCTGTTTTACAATTAAAACAAAAACAGAACACTTTCTCTTGAGAATGTTAGATCAGCACATAAGCTGAATGTCAATACATATGCAGTTTAGTTCACATTACGAGATGAAACTGGACAAACAAGTTTGAAGTCCACAAGTTCGGACACAGGAAATATCTTCAAATTGTTAGTCACCACCAGTTTCTGGCAATCAG
>KZ067419.1:14253-36859 GCA_002091845.1 Anopheles cracens | reverse complement strand
TTTGCTTCAAATATTGCTTGCGCGGAACCTACTCGGCACGAATTCCATTCGTCCTACGGCATTGGTTGAGATTTTATGATATTTAATTATTGTTGCATTTAATCTGCTACACCTCTAGCGGTCTGGCCCACCAAACATGACGGAAAATTAATTAACCGTCCTTGCAGGTGTTTGGCGCGTGCGTTGTTACCGGCAGGTGAGCTTAGATTTGTTACTACTCATTTACTAGCTTAAAGTAACAGCGAGAGAAGGAGAGAGAGAGAGCAAGATAAAGATAAAAAATGAGAGAAGGTAAGAATATTTTTCATGTTGCTTCATAAACTTCGAAATATCGTATATAGAGTACAAATACTTTAAGTACCAGATCAACATACCATTAAACAATAAGAGGATTAGGTTTTACCAACATTTCTTTATAAGTCCATGAGGTAAAAGTCTTTTAAAACACAAATAATTGATTGTAGTTGTACTCGAATATTTCTAATTTTAGCGTCACATATCTCTCTCTACAACATACACACTGTGCAAAATGTAGGTCATGTTTTAAGAAGAGAAAGCTTAAAAAAGCTTTTATAAACGGCGAAACCCTCCTAAAAACTGTTTGCCTGTTATCAGTGCTCATAGCTGATTAAATATCCTCCCTTTAAGCGAGGCGGTTTCACTTGCCGTAGAGAGAAAACCTTTGACTGCACCCAGATAGCGTTCACTTTCCATCCTCTAACCTTGCCACGGTAAACACGGAAATGGCACACTCCCATTTTTCTCCGACCACAACGATAATGAACACAACCCGAAGTGCAGTTCGGTCCCACTCGCGGGAACCGGCTCTTCGCATGCGACGCCCCCGCATAATCACCTGTTAATTGCTGATAAATCTGTAAATATCGATAAATCGTGTTAACTAAATAGGGACACACTCCGAGCACGAGTGTGCGAGCACCCAGCAGCATGCATGCGGGACCTAGAGTGAAGTGAAATGGAGACAGCAAAACCACATACCGTGTACGCTCTTCGGGATCTCCTGACTAACACTAGGCGTGAGACTTTCTCACTCACACCTCGTGATTTTGAAGACTTTCCTGCTCACTTGCAGTTACTCCTTGCGCATGCACGCATGTGCGAACAATTACATGTGTAATGATGTGCGGTGGAACAGTGATACGATTTAGACGAGAGGCAAGTGACGAACCCCAAATAACAAATTATCAGATTTGCGTAACATATAAATTAACTATCATAAATCAAATTGTTTTTTTTTTACGTTTGAAATGATATAAAAAATACAATACGTTGTTAAATAAAAAGCAACCCAAAGCATAGTCACAGCATAGACTATTTTGGAATTAAAATCGAAACCCCCAAAAGTAACGCGTCTCGGTTTGAGCACCCAGGCCCGACACGGTCGGCGTGCTGGTATGCGCGAAACCAATCACACCAACCGAGCGGCGTGCGGCCAAGCAATTAGAAAAACACACATTTCTTTTCTCACGTGTTTTCCCGTTTCCCTTCTGGAGTCAAACAAAAAGCCCGCCTGCCCGAACCGAAGGGTCTCTCCGGCGGATAGGTTTTCTAATTAATTATGCCGCCACCGAACAGCAGCGGAACACGATTTTACAGCAAGCTTTACAATCGCTCGGTTTGGAAATGTCGAACGATTCGACAGCGTTTTAGTACGCGCGTAAAGGCGGCCGACGTTGAATTCCTGGAGCCTGCTGGGTGAAGAAAATTCCGACAGGGGGGAAAAAAAATCAAGATAGCGATACAGATGTGCCTTGGTGGCTGAGACGGTCGAAATTATGCAATTATGATTTATCAGCGGCAAGTGTTGGAGGCTTGTTTGATTTTTAATTTGCAAGTAACACGTGCAAGGATGGTATTTGTGGAACAGAGCATATAGTGACGTATATAGTTGACACCCAGCTTTTCTACTCATTGAAATGTACGCAAAGTATTTGAAAAAAATCTGAGATAAAACTCATTACGATTGCTTTTTTTAATAATTACCTCGTCGTCGTCTTGCATCCGGGATGAACCTACCTGTAATATCGCAAAATACTTTCATTCTGTTTTCATACTGCAGTAAATTAATTTAATAAAAGTCACTTCACCCTTGGTATAAACGGACAGAAAGCAATACTTTTTTTAGCAATAGTTCGTTGAAGAATGAATCCCATTTCTTTACGTATTTTTTTCTTCAGCTATCACAAATAAATGTCAGAAAGTGTCGTTGTAAGAATACATAATCAAAATAAAAAAGCAGCACTGCTTAAACCAGCTACCTGCCCCGTCCGTTCGAAAGTGCATACCACCGCAATGGGGCTGCAGCTGCATTATCCTACCCACCGATCGAAAGAGCAAACTCCATCCGCGATAGATAAAAGGGAGATCGGTGCAGCTTACCGCTCAAAAAACGCGAACCGTACCCCAAAAAGTCTGCGGTTTGCGGACCACGCCACCGTCTCGCGTTTGCAGCCACGAAACAATTGAATATCATCCAAAACAATCGCGGTGTGCCTAGTTGTGCTAGCGACCGCCTCTAGCCACCGGCAAAGCGACTGACTGCAGTTGTTCTGTACAGTGCAGGGTGAACAATTAGAGTACCGGCGTACCGCCGGACGCCTACGGGACGGTGATGGTGCAAGTGAGATAAACGAAAGGGAAACCTGTACAGCGGTTAACCGGACCGACCAACGCGATAGGAGATTGTCTTGCACTGTACTTTTGGAATTGGACCATTTGGCTGCTCGATCATAAAACAAGCGTCGCTTAAGCTATCTGATAGTTTTTTTTACGTTTAGATCAGAGCCTAGAACCAAAGGTACCATTTTAAAACAGACACATTTGTAGGAGTAAAACATGCACTGAAACTGGGAAAAGACCAAAATGGAGAGACAACATGAACGTGCAAGTCGGTTGTATGATACTTGTACGCGTATTTGTGTTTGCTTCAAGATCCACAAAACGCTTGCACGCAACATTTACTTGCGTGAAACTTTATAAGGAACATCACAGGGTGGCTCATTACATTAGGATGCAAGTAAACTCTGCCTTATATAGTTTTTCATATCGGATGCCATCATTTTCTTTGCTTTCAGTTTTAAACATTTGATATGTTTAATACGACAGGTGTTCAAATAAACTTTTCATACTTACCACATAATAACTTCATTATTGTATAAAAATCATCAGGATGGAATTCAATAATTTATAGAAATTAAAGAAAACCTTGAAAAACTTGAAAAATGAAATTGCAAATATTTTCTCTTGTTAAACGATTTGTTTCTACACATTGTTTCCAGTTATATGATGTAAGTGCAGTAATCAATGAAATGGGACAATGTGACGCTGGAATGGTATGCAAAAAATAGTTTTAATAATTGGACAGCTTATTTCCTTGACCACATACCTTAAATATATAAAATTATGTAACATAATTGTAAATTATAATGTAAATGAAACCAAATGTACCTAAATATATGAAAAAACCATTGTAAAACGGCTAGCCTACAAATTAGAAGGACACATTCATCGAAGAAAAAACACAGAACTACAAGAACACACACTCTACGTGAGTTCCATCACGTAGGATCATCATACGCACATGAGTTAATAATTATAATAAAGAATTTTTATTTGAGAGTATTTCAAGACTGTTACAGTTTCCGTTTCTTTCCCTTGTGTCTTCTGATCTGCTTCTTGCTTTTTGACATTTTTTTGTTTCACTTTATACAACATTTATTATCTATCGGTTTTTCGCCGCGTTCTATGCTCGCTCTGCCTCTGCTCAACGCGCTTTGCTTTTAGCGCCAGTTAAAGTTTCAAATCAACGCACGGTCACGTCTGCGCATACAAGCTTCTTCGCCTCCGCATTTTCTCGCTTTGCCCAACCTGTCCGTCGAATTTCGATGACGTCCCGTATGGTCTCTATTGGCCTAGTTTTGATTAGAAATGTGTCATAGGAATATATTGTATTTGGTTTGTTTACATAGTTGTTGTCTTCTGTTGTGGCTACTTTCGATTTGTTTCTTGCCTGGTTTGCTTTAAAGTACCATCTTATTATGTTTGCGTAGTTTCTGTTTATATAGATGTGTTCAAATATCGTGTCATGAAGCAGCTGCGCTTCCTTTTAAAGTTTTATATGATATGTCTATCTATTTTTACAATTCTTTTCTGTTCTGTATCCTGTTCTGATGCATTTAGTATTGCCTGGATCATTATACGCCTCTAGTAATTCATCCTTCAAGCCAACATCGCTTGGTCTAACGCTTCTCTATAATTCTACGAACGCTTCCATTTCTTTATACCATTTATACCATCTGTGATTCGTTTTCCTTTTTTGTTTTCTATGAGCTCTATTGTATGGTTCACAACGGGTTTCACAATGCACGGTTAAATATGTGTCTCTGCTTAGCTCTACGTTCAGTAATGCTATTTGCAACTCGTTGATTTTTGTTTCCGCTCCTACGAAGGATGTATGGCCCATTTCTGAACCGTTTCGTTATCTTTGCACACGTGAGATTCGAGGAAGAGTTTGATTTTAGTGTTTCCATTTGAGAACTATAAAAAATCGTGGCAGATCTGGGATACAAAAATACGCCTAAATATGCAGTTAGGTTTAGTTTTCCATTTGCTTTACGATTAGAGTACAGAAAGTAAATAGGGAAACAATTAGTACACTAGTTAGTAGTTAAGAACGTGAAGTCTAGCAAAAAGATTACTATCACTAGATTTAGCTGGAACCAGCAGAAACAGTTCATGGATTTCCATTCGACATCTACATGATACACGGTTGCCTTCTAACGTCTTTCGCAATCCAAATGGTCCGTTTTATGGTTTATTTCTTAAGACCTCTTTCTATCAAACACTGGCACAGTCTCTAGGACAAAATCCGCTCTCGGTAAAGACGTTTCAATCAGGGTGTTTCAAATCAAAACGGTTTCACATGGTTCGTTCGACACTATCTACATCTAGAACAACTTGTTAAGAACATGTCAATGTCTGCTGTACGAAATAGTGTGAAGAAGATGGATAATATCATCTGTATTTATATTCTGCAATGCACGCATATCTTCAACCTCCTTGCATTGTTCAATTATATTCTATTTAAATACTGCCATTTAAAGGGACAATCGTAGCATCACGCACTTATCTGTTCATTATGTTCCATGTTGTCTGCATATGTCTTGTTTGATTCACAATTTTCGTTTACCAATTCAGTAGTCCAATTCATTCTTGTTGATTGTTTCAGAGCGATTCATCTATCCGCGTCTTTCAAATTACTTTGAGCTGAATAGTTGGTCTTGAGACGCAAGTGTCACAAATGTTCGAGAAGTTTGGTTTCTGGAAAGAAATTTGAAGAATTCGAGATTGCACAAAAAGTGCCATGAAAGAGCACGTTGTAAATAAGAAGATGTTGAGTGAAAACAGATGCTACTGAATGCTTATAACACTAAGGAACATACAGTCCGTTACGCAACTATAATACCACCAGTTTGTTATGTAAACGAAGCGAAAATTCGAAAAGGTAGATTAAAGTGATATTACTACTTATAAAGGTGTGGGATCAACAATTAAAATTATCTTTTCAACGTTATGGTAATCAGCATTGAAATCAAAACATGTGGACATGTAAAACAATATACACAAAATTTCACATCCAGGCAATACAAACTTCAAGACGTTTAAAGTTGTTCAAAAATAAGCCAGGGCATTCAATGCCTATAAGAACTGGTTGTTTCTTCAACGAAATTTAAAACGATTATTTGTTGGGAAAAAGTAAATTAAAATAAGTGATCGAATAGTTTCGTTTAATCTAGCAATAACTCTTTTCTGACTGTTTGAGTTTTCGTTTTATTCCAAAAATTAGGTGGTCGTACAGTTATGCTTCGGACTGTGTGTGTGTGCAATTTTTCAACTTCTTTTATTTTTCAACTTCTAGTTTATTGCTTTAAGGGATATCAATTCCTGGACGAACTGAATTGCTTTACGACACGATATGCTTACGTAGCGCCGATAATGACTTATCAAACTGAACAATAAACACTGATACACTCGCAATGAATTATGGAAACTTTATAAAAGTTTCGCACACTATCCAAACCGCTGCTTCACGCCTTTACTCACGCCGCCAAACGACTTATCTTACTCATTAGTTGGTGGGTAATTGCTGCTTATTCTTTACTTTCCAATACGATGCGGTACGGTGCATCCACAAAAGCTCAATATGTGTTTCTTCTTCCTTCTTTTCCCCTTCTTCTAAGCCTCGCAGTGACAGTTTGGGAAACGAATGCCGTTAAATAAGTATATTCGTTACTAAATGCATCTCTATATGATAATTATTGTTCCTCGTTTTGTAGCATGTTGCATGGTTTTGGGTTGTTCTAACTTGGTTTAGTTCGGTGCTGCTGCGCTGGGTGGATAGTGCTTTTAGGGATCTAACGTTATGCTCTTTTCTCGATCAAGCGTTCGGAAATGAAGGCTCTCTCTCGATGAATATGTTAAGGAAACAATACTTTTGTTTATGGTTCTATGTTTTGTTTCGTGGCTCGTTGATTACGATCGACAATGCGCTTTTTATTGGATCCTATTCTACCCTGAACTGTTCCGTACAAATAAAATCGTGTCGTATTAAAGGGGTAATTATCGGATTCTAAAGAATTTTTCTTAAAACCGAGTCACTTATACGGTATAAAAAATCAAAACATTCCAATTTGTACGAATAATTTAAAACTCTTCCGTAGAGATAATCATTGACATTGCATTTTACAAAAAAAAACTATAACAATGGTTGCTAATCTCTTCAATTAGTTTAAATATCTACTCTATCATAACAATCATTCCAATCACTGTTGCAAACGTATATGTGTGATTGTTTCGTTTTGCTTCTCCTCGTCGCACCGTAGACGTTTTGTCTTTTAAACGCAGTTTCCGTTGCTTCTAATTGCCTACACACAACATCGATTATAGTTCCTGACTGCACCCAATCTATCAAAGGTTGTATGAATCTAGTGATTTGTATAAATGAGTTTCTCTCTCTCTCTCTCTCTCTCTCTTCCGCGCACGCGTTACATAAGTATAGCTCCCTGCTCTGGCATACTAAATCGCTAAAGTAGTATTGCGCTCCTATATTTAGTTGAATATAATCTGATATTCACAACACTTGAAGGGTTTTCTTTACTTTAAAGGTCAATGAATAGGTTTGCTGATCGTATAACGGTCGAAATATAGTATGAATATTAGTACAATCACATACACACACACTCACACACAACGCACACTCAATGAGTCGGAATATTTTCCTTTGCCTCTTTGCCTCGGTTGTTTAACCGTCGTTCAATTGTGTACAGGGTTTCTCTATTCTACCACGCAGGGTTCGCGCCATGCTTTGCCGTGGGGAAACTTTTGCTCCACCAAACGCTCGTCGCTAAGCAATGTTATCATGTTTGATACCTCTTTCGCCGTGCCATTTCATATCTTCGATTATAAATTGCTTCGATTATAGTTCCTGACTGCACCCAATCTATCAAAGGTTGTATGAATCTAGTGATTTGTATAAATGAGTTTCTCTCTCTCGCTCTCTCTCTCTCTTTTCCGCGCTCGCGTTACATAAGTATAGCTCCCTGCTCTGGCATACTAAATCGCTAAAGTAGTATTGCGCTCCTATATTTAGTTGAATATAATCTGATATTCACAACACTTGAAGGGTTTTCTTTACTTTAAAGGTCAATGAATAGGTTTGCTGATCGTATAACGGTCGAAATATAGTATGAATATTAGTACAATCACATACACACACACTCACACACAACGCACACTCAATGTGTCGGAATATTTTCCTTTGCCTCTTTGCCTCGGCTGTTTAACCGTCGTTCAATTGTGTACAGGGTTTCTCTATTCTACCACGCAGGGTTCGCGCCATGCTTTGCCGTGGGGATACTTTTGCTCCTCCAAACGCTCGTCGCTAAGCAATGTTATCATGTTTGATACCTCTTTCGCCGTGCCATTTCATATCTTCGATTATAAATTGCAATATGTGTAAATAAGATAAGAATAACTCCTGCTGCTGTACATAAAACCAATCGTTCATGAGTTGATACTGCCTATCTAGGTTTAATTTTCAATTTCAGAACAGAAACGGTCAATCAAAACCCTTTGGTTAAGGATGGAACTGAAACGCTTCCAGAGCTTTCTAAATTCTTCAGAGGAAAATCACAACTATGTTCGGGTCCCTGCCTTCGGCGGGTGCTCTTGGTATGCTAACGCATACGCTGATCCTGTTGCATTACAAAACGGGGTGAGTAAACTCGCGGGTTCGAACTGGTTACGAACACAAATTTCGTAAATCGTTGCAATTGAAGATCGTACTGCTTACAATCTATGCTACTTCCCGTCGGGGCATGTAATCACTTGTTCGCTACTTCAATACTATCCTAGCTACAAATAAGAACGACGCCACGCGTTGGTTCGCGTGTTCGTGAAACAAAATCCCCTCTTCATGGAAACACTTGATTTTTACTTCATCGATAATTATTTGCACAAAACTATCTCCTAGATGCACCCGAGTGCATTAAGATACGTGTTGAATAGTTTGATTTTAAATTTGATTTACAGACTGCTCTGCACAGGACAGCTGATGTTGTGTCTTGTTCATTCTTCACCTTGCTTCCATATCTACCATATTAGCTTCAATCATGCAATTGCTTTCCGCAGAGTTTTCCTCACACCAATCATTTGCCGTGCGGCACCTACACAAACACACCGGCCGGTCCCAATTCATACCTGTCGTTTCGTGTCCTCTAATACACGATCGTTTGCTCCTGTCAACTTTCCAAGCTTTTACTTGGTCATTTCAAGTAGAACCACATACTGCACGCGCTGATCAACGCGGTCACGTATTCGGGTGGGAAAAGCACGGAAACTTTAGCGTATTTTCGTTTCCGAAACCACGTTCAGCTTTCGTTCTTTTCTCACTGGGATCTTAACATGTGGATTGAGTTGAAAGTTTTTGTTTTTTTTTTTCGTTGGATATGGCAACGAAGTATGCGGCACCGTTCACTTTGATGCGTTCGGAAGCGTTCGGTTGGTGTCACCCTGGGAAACCCACCCGGAAAGGGATAGGAAAATTGGAGGTGGAGAGAGCGCGCGAGAGAGAGAGAGAGGTAGCAAGAAGTTCACAACACTTGAAGGGTTTTCTTTACTTTAAAGGTCAATGAATAGGTTTGCTGATCGTATAACGGTCGAAATATAGTATGAATATTAGTACAATCACATACACACACACTCACACACAACGCACACTCAATGTGTCGGAATATTTTCCTTTGCCTCTTTGCCTCGGCTGTTTAACCGTCGTTCAATTGTGTACAGGGTTTCTCTATTCTACCACGCAGGGTTCGCGCCATGCTTTGCCGTGGGGATACTTTTGCTCCTCCAAACGCTCGTCGCTAAGCAATGTTATCATGTTTGATACCTCTTTCGCCGTGCCATTTCATATCTTCGATTATAAATTGCAATATGTGTAAATAAGATAAGAATAACCCCTGCTGCTGTACATAAAACCAATCGTTCATGAGTTGATACTGCCTATCTAGGTTTAATTTTCAATTTCAGAATAGAAACGGTCAATCAAACCTTTTGGTTAAGGATGGAACTGAAACGCTTCCAGAGCTTTCTAAATTCTTCAGAGGAAAATCACAACTACGTTCGGGTCCCTGCCTTCGGCGGGTGCTCTTGGTATGCTAACGCATACACTAATCCTGTTGCATTACAAAACGGGGTGAGTAAACTCGCGGGTTCGAACTGGTTACGAACACAAATTTCGTAAATCGTTGCAATTTTTTTTTTGTTGTGTCACCAAAACCCCCACACGCACCAAGGGTGCACACACCCCCTCCCCGGTTCCTTGATGCCACGCACCGCGTTTTTGTCCACTCAAACTATCGACCGACGCCGCACTTGACTCTTAGACATACACTTCCCCGTACTGACGTTTAGGCTGAATGCATGCGAATAGATATGGGTCTATATTCAAATTTTGTACGTCATTGCGATTTCCGTATACCATCGAAATCGTACGACCGCCGGCGTACTAAGGTGACCCTTTTATCCTGTGCGATTTTGGTAGGGAGAATGACAACAGAGAAGACGGTGAGAAACTGTAACGTGAGACACTGGAGCAGCTAAAGGTTAAAGCAAAGTCCGGAAACGTGGTTCAAATTTCGAAACCAACTCCTCGGCCGCTGGTGATGTAACAAGTTGGCACCCGGGGCCAACGTGGCTAGCGGGGCACGAATCTTAAAGTGGAACGTGAAGCGATCAGTGCTGGGTTGAAATTGGATTAAGAAGTTGATAGGTTAGATCTGGTGGAAATTTTGCAGCGGGGATTTGTTGGGATTTCACGATTTATCAGACAAATTTCTATTGGTTCAGAGAGCGTTGAAGAAATAGCCGACGTTCTTAGGTAGCTTTCGATTCAATTGCATCCTTTGACAATTTAGAATTCAAATCACATCAGAAGCCCAGAACATTTGTCGTTTCGATGTATAGGAAGTTAATATTAATTGAATGTATGTATTCAATCAAAATAACCCTTACCAGCTGCGATGTTTTCAATTAAACCCTCAGGGCAATTTCTTTAAAAAGGATTGCATTTTTACAATTTCCTTTGTAATCATTTCTACAGATGTTACCGTCGAAGAAATTAAAAAATAAATCTAAAAAAGCAAAAGAGAAGATCTTGAAAAAAATTGCTTCAAAAGAGGCTCTTACAAAACAACAAATAAGCAAAATGTTCGAATGAATGGTAAAAAAAGGAACGAAACGTCTAGAAGCTGGAAAACTTATGGTTATTATTGTGTTAATTCATGTTTGGTATGGAAATGTTTATTAGTATGATGTTTTCCACTTAAAACGAACACTTTTAACCCGTTTTAAAATCAATTTGGGTTTCCGTTTAGCCGCAAGCAGGTGCTGAAGAACTCACCGAAACAAAAGTCATTATCGAAAATACAACTTACAAAACAAACCAATTGAAATAAGTTAACAAAAGTTGTTAAAACATTGTGAAAAAAAAAAGCCATTCGAAGAAACGTGTAACCTACCAACGAGAGAAGTGCTAAGAGACGGTGTGATTAGTTGCCGTTCGGGACAAAACACGACTAGCGAAGAACGGATTCGTTTCTACGAGAGTACAAGAGCTGGAATTGGAATTTGCAAGGAGAACTGTTTGAATGGTGCTATTGATGAGTGTAAGTGGAGGAAAGCTATAACATTTTCTCTCTCTCTCTGTCGCTCTCCCACGCCAACCCCTGCTGCTACTTCTAGTAAAGTGGCACAAATCGGCACTGCTACAGGGCGCACGATTTTTCTAGGGGTGGATTTAGTTATTTTTGTTTTCTCCTCTTCGTTTTGCTTCGTTTTTGTTTTGGATTCCTGGTCACTAAACATTCATATTTCAATATTTATGATTTCATATACACATATATTAACAAACAGTAATGGCTGGTGGATTGGCTTCGTTTGGCTGCAACGGACTGCCCGTCTCTAGTATGTGTTCGTCGGCTGCTTCTCGGCTACGAGAACCATCAAACATATATAAATTCGATAAATATGGACATATGCAATGTTTAATGCTTATTCTAAAAGAGTAGGAAGGAGACTCGGGTCCGCCGGGCGTCACCTTTGACGCCCCGGCGGGCCATCCCGTACTGTCACATGCTCGCCTCGGTGCTGGTCGTGGAGCCCTTGCTGTCGCCCTGCAGGCCCGATGCGCCGTCGTCGTCCCGGGAGCCACCGGCCGCCGCCCGGCCCGCCAGTCCGCTGAAGTCTAGTTTATACTGTTGTTCGTGCGTGCGAGTGTGGGTTTGTTTCAAGTAATGTTGTGTGAGAAAGAGGAAGAGAGAAGAGTGTGTTAGCAACGTCGCTTGCCGTTTTTAATGTACTCCATTTGCATTCCAATCCATGACAACCCTAAGCATTAGCAAAACGAACTAAAAGCAAACATACCGTCTAAATCAAAACAGTAACAGAAATTAACTAAATCATTCACGAAATACGTAACTAATCACTGTAAAGTGCTGGAACTTTTAGTTACGTTTGCCATTTGCTTAAGCATTTGTCTTTCAGCATGCACGCGTGAGCGATGATTTTTTAAATCGAATCGAATAAAAATAATAAAAAAAAACATAAGAACCTGAAACCGTTACGGACATTTATTACAATTAATGGCATTATGTGTATCCTTTACGTACCTAATGCAAACACTTAGCATAGTATGCGTTATATTGACTCCAGAAACTTAGTTCGATAATATTTTAATAAATTTACACGTGTTACCTAGCCTACTAACGTCCATTGGTCAAACTATGTCCATACTTAAACTTAAGCGTAACGATAAAACGTTTAACTAATCCTTCGCGATACGTGTATGCGTTTGCGCTGTTGCGCTCGAAGCCACGCGTAGAGATAGCAGACCAGTTTGCTGTATGCAGACCATTTCAGGTGATATTTGCGAGCAGTCGCGCCGTGCACTAAGACTAGTTTCGTTGTATTCGTTTGTTTCCTTGTTCGCTATCGAAAAACTTCACCCGAAGCTTGGAGAACGGAACTGAGTTGGTCGTGCTTGCGCCAGAAGTGGAAGGTTTGTCTAAGCTAGTTCACTATCGGTCTAGTTTTAGCGTGCCCTTTCGGTTAGAAACACTGAGTAGAGAGGGACGTTAACTCGAAGTACATGTACATGTAATACCGAACAACGATTTTCGAACGTGCGTAAAGGTGCGTAGCGTTTTGCGAGCTTCTCTATGATGGGAAAATGTGGAAAGAGGGACCTATGCGACGGTTCAAGGGGGATGCAGCGAGTTATTCTCGACAACCGCCCCCCTTTTTCTAAAGCCTGCCTGCCTGCCTGCCTGCCCAAAAGCCATTCGAAGAAACGTGTAACCTACCAACGAGAGAAGTGCTAAGAGACGGTGTGATTAGTTGCCGTTCGGGACAAAACACGACTAGCGAAGAACGGATTCGTTTCTACGAGAGTACAAGAGCTGGAATTGGAATTTGCAAGGAGAACTGTTTGAATGGTGCTATTGATGAGTGTAAGTGGAGGAAAGCTATAACATTTTCTCTCTCTCTCTCGGGTTTTGAGTAGAAGATTTCGAACTAAATATATCCTGTGGATTCTTGTTAGCTGAGAGGATGTGGTGGTGTACTCTGGATAGAAGCTTTTCTCTCGTTATCGGTATGCCCGGTGGTGTAAGCGGTGCCATAGGGATAGTTTTAGTTACGTTTGCCATTTGCTTAAGCATTTGTCTTTCAGCATGCACGCGTGAGCGATGATTTTTTAAATCGAATCGAATAAAAATAATAAAAAAAAACATAAGAACCTGAAACCGTTACGGACATTTATTACAATTAATGGCATTATGTGTATCCTTTACGTACCTAATGCAAACACTTAGCATAGTATGCGTTATATTGACTCCAGAAACTTAGTTCGATAATATTTTAATAAATTTACACGTGTTACCTAGCCTACTAACGTCCATTGGTCAAACTATGTCCATACTTAAACTTAATCGTAACGATAAAACGTTTAACTAATCCTTCGCGATACGTGTATGCGTTTGCGCTGTTGCGCTCGAAGCCACGCGTAGAGATAGCAGACCAGTTTGCTGTATGCAGACCATTTCAGGTGATATTTGCGAGCAGTCGCGCCGTGCACTAAGACTAGTTTCGTTGTATTCGTTTGTTTCCTTGTTCGCTATCGAAAAACTTCACCCGAAGCTTGGAGAACGGAACTGAGTTGGTCGTGCTTGCGCCAGAAGTGGAAGGTTTGTCTAAGCTAGTTCACTATCGGTCTAGTTTTAGCGTGCCCTTTCGGTTAGAAACACTGAGTAGAGAGGGACGTTAACTCGAAGTACATGTACATGTAATACCGAACAACGATTTTCGAACGTGCGTAAAGGTGCGTAGCGTTTTGCGAGCTTCTCTATGATGGGAAAATGTGGAAAGAGGGACCTATGCGACGGTTCAAGGGGGATGCAGCGAGTTATTCTCGACAACCGCCCCCCTTTTTTTTTCGTTTCCGAAACCACGTTCAGCTTTCGTTCTTTTCTCACTGGGATCTTAACATGTGGATTGAGTTGAAAGTTTTTGTTGTTTTTTTTTCGTTGGATATGGCAACGAAGTATGCTGCACCGTTCACTTTGATGCGTTCGGAAGCGTTCGGCTGGTGTCGCCCTGGGAAACCCACCCGGAAAGGGATAGGAAAATTGGAGGTGGAGAGAGCGCGCGAGAGAGAGAGAGAGGTAGCAAGAAGATAGGGTTCGGATTACACTCCCGTTGAACGGGGAAAACATTTGGCAAGGACGACATGGTCCAGCTGAACGGCTCCCGAACACTTCATCAAAGCATCCATGATCCATCGGCGGTATGCATATGTCCACCAAAAGGACAGCGTCGGAACGCGTAAGGGGTAGACGGAAACAACACTCCACACGAGACACATCTTCGGCATGCGAAGGTGTTTCCCAATTGAAGGGCGTTGTTAGCGTCACCCTGATGGGCACTGCACAAGATGGCGTTGCAACGGCACGAATTCGATGAAGCATACTTTGCAGCTCGGGGGGAAGTTGGTCGAAAATCTGTTCCAGGAGCCTGTTGCTCCGTCAAGTTGTCATCAGCGGGTTTTGAGTAGAAGATTTCGAACTAAATATATCCTGTGGATTCTTGTTAGCTGAGAGGATGTGGTGGTGTACTCTGGATTTCTTAGACATACACTTCCCCGTACTGACGTTTAGGCTGAATGCATGCGAATAGATATGGGTCTATATTCAAATTTTGTACGGTGGTTTGGCTGAGAACGTGATTAGCGCTGTTCTTACCCGTTTATACTCACAGGTCAGCTGACTCTTCATCGCTCCAAGTTGCTGTGACGAGAAAACCGACCGAACCGAACCGAGGAGTTAGGAGAGGAGCAGTAGTACAACGGGCGGTTAGTATCGGGGAAAAAAACAAAAAAAAAATAAATCTAAAAAAGCAAAAGAGAAGATCTTGAAAAAAATTGCTTCAAAAGAGGCTCTTACAAAACAACAAATAAGCAAAATGTTCGAATGAATGGTAAAAAAAGGAACGAAACGTCTAGAAGCTGGAAAACTTATGGTTATTATTGTGTTAATTCATGTTTGGTATGGAAATGTTTATTAGTATGATGTTTTCCACTTAAAACGAACACTTTTAACCCGTTTTAAAATCAATTTGGGTTTCCGTTTAGCCGCAAGCAGGTGCTGAAGAACTCACCGAAACAAAAGTCATTATCGAAAATACAACTTACAAAACAAACCAATTGAAATAAGTTAACAAAAGTTGTTAAAACATTGTGAAAAAAAAACTTGTCCCCAAAGATCCAGCTCACAACATTCCACATCGTCCACAAAATTAAAATCTCACGCACAAAACCAAACACACCGGGGGTGTTTCGTTTGGAAATTCAATCAAGTCGCCCGAAATAATCCCAAAAACCGAAACTTGTACAATAGGCCAAAAAGAAAGCGAAATCGGTAACAACGTCTGAAGCCAGCTCTCATTTAATACGGTGCAAACGGTTCTGCTTCATTCAAATAACTTGTATATACCCCACGCGCAAGTTTCCTTGCCACCGTTTGGAGCTCCCATATGTGGCACCCAGAGAACTAGCATTGCGATTTCCGTATACCATCGAAATCGTACGA
Source organism: Anopheles cracens (assembly GCA_002091845.1). NCBI lineage: Eukaryota > Metazoa > Arthropoda > Insecta > Diptera > Culicidae > Anopheles > Anopheles cracens. Next base: position 21,137 of record KZ067419.1, on the reverse strand, counting down.
CCGCCGGCGTACTAAGGTGACCCTTTTATCCTGTGCGATTTTGGTAGGGAGAATGACAACAGAGAAGACGGTGAGAAACTGTAACGTGAGACACTGGAGCAGCTAAAGGTTAAAGCAAAGTCCGGAAACGTGGTTCAAATTTCGAAACCAACTCCTCGGCCGCTGGTGATGTAACAAGTTGGCACCCGGGGCCAACGTGGCTAGCGGGGCACGAATCTTAAAGTGGAACGTGAAGCGATCAGTGCTGGGTTGAAATTGGATTAAGAAGTTGATAGGTTAGATCTGGTGGAAATTTTGCAGCGGGGATTTGTTGGGATTTCACGATTTATCAGACAAATTTCTATTGGTTCAGAGAGCGTTGAAGAAATAGCCGACGTTCTTAGGTAGCTTTCGATGCAATTGCATCCTTTGACAATTTAGAATTCAAATCACATCAGAAGCCCAGAACATTTGTCGTTTCGATGTATAGGAAGTTAATATTAATTGAATGTATGTATTCAATCAAAATAACCCTTACCAGCTGCGATGTTTTCAATTAAACCTTCAGGGCAATTTCTTTAAAAAGGATTGCATTTTTACAATTTCCTTTGTAATCATTTCTACAGATGTTACCGTCGAAGAAATCAGTCACAGCCTTTAAATTAATTGAAAACTAGTGGTGAACAAAAACTTCACTGTTGATCTTTCGAATGAATCTAGCAAATTAAAAGCGATGTTATGAGAAAATCTGAAAAAAAAACTTGTCCCCAAAGATCCAGCTCACAACATTCCACATCGTCCACAAAATTAAAATCTCACGCACAAAACCAAACACACCGGGGGTGTTTCGTTTGGAAATTCAATCAAGTCGCCCGAAATAATCCCAAAAACCGAAACTTGTACAATAGGCCAAAAAGAAAGCGAAATCGGTAACAACGTCTGAAGCCAGCTCTCATTTAATACGGTGCAAACGGTTCTGCTTCATTCAAATAACTTGTATATACCCCACGCGCAAGTTTCCTTGCCACCGTTTGGAGCTCCCATATGTGGCACCCAGAGAACTAGCATTGCGATTTCCGTATACCATCGAAATCGTACGACCGCCGGCGTACTAAGGTGACCCTTTTATCCTGTGCGATTTTGGTAATACCGTCTAAATCAAAACAGTAACAGAAATTAACTAAATCATTCACGAAATACGTAACTAATCACTGTAAAGTGCTGGAACAAATGTTAAGATTAAACTAAACTGTAACCAAATCTAATGAAATTAAGCGTTTCGCTAGGTGTGAGTAGCTGAACAAAAAAAAAATAAATCTAAAAAAGCAAAAGAGAAGATCTTGAAAAAAATTGCTTCAAAAGAGGCTCTTACAAAACAACAAATAAGTAAAAAACACAACGTTCTCATTCACTGAGCTGATTCGCTGATGATGTGTCGCTGACGATTGTTTGGCAAACGGTAGGAGCGGCGAAACATTTACTCGAGAGTGCTAGCACTTGCCAATAGAAAATGTCCTCAACGGATGACCATAATCAAACGAAAAACATGGATGAGAGGGACGCGAATGAAACTAGCGTGTGATCTTGGAACGGACACGTGAACGTTCGGTGTGAGTTTGATGAGCTTTAAAAAGGATTGCATTTTTACAATTTCCTTTGTAATCATTTCTACAGATGTTACCGTCGAAGAAATCAGTCACAGCCTTTAAATTAATTGAAAACAAAAACTAGTGGTGAACAAAAACTTCACTGTTGATCTTTCGAATGAATCTAGCAAATTAAAAGCGATGTTATGAGAAAATCTAGAATCAAGAAACCGTTTCAGGCAATGGTGAACGCTCATTTTAGACGAATGTGATAGAGCAATACGACTTTCGCGAATCTTGCACAGGTGTTGGCACACTCGCATTAGCAGTGAACGATGATTTCGGGTATTTACGTGACGATAGGTTGGTTCATAGACAACTACCGTGATCTGCCGATGCCTTCAACTCGATTAATCAAACATCACTCATCCACATGAAGTGCCGCTTTGCGTGCTTAGCTTGCTGGGGGACCTGCTCGAGCACTGTGCATATATGTTATACAGGTAGGTCCTTGGATAGTTTCTTGCTTGTTCTAATCACTTCCGAATGCATACGTATGGCTTTTTCCTGTTTCCCCCGGCATTTTTTTTTGCATTGCGATTTCCGTATACCATCGAAATCGTACGACCGCCGGCGTACTAAGGTGACCCTTTTATCCTGTGCGATTTTGGTACGGAGAATTACAACAGAGAAGACGGTGAGAAACTGTAACTTGAGACACTGGAGCTGCGAAAGGTTAAAGCAAAGTCCGGAAACGTGGTTCAAATTTCGAAACCAACTCCTCGGCCGCTGGTGATGTAACAAGTTGGCACCCGGGGCCAACGTGGCTAGCGGGGCACGAATCTTAAAGTGGAACGTGAAGCGATCAGTGCTGGGTTGAAATTGGATTAAGAAGTTGATAGGTTAGATCTGGTGGAAATTTTGCAGCGGGGATTTGTTGGGATTTCACGATTTATCAGACAAATTTCTATTGGTTCAGAGAGCGTTGAAGAAATAGCCGACGTTCTTAGGTAGCTTTCGATTCAATTGCATCCTTTGACAATTTAGAATTCAAATCACATCAGAAGCCCAGAACATTTGTCGTTTCGATGTATAGGAAGTTAATATTTATTGAATGTATATATTCAATCAAAATAACCCTTACCAGCTGCGATGTTTTCAATTAAACCTAAACATGGATGAGAGGGACGCGAATGAAACTAGCGTGTGATCTTGGAACGGACACGTGAACGTTCGGTGTGAGTTTGATGAGAGCCGATTGTGCAGCTTATCTGCACGGTGGCAAGATCGAAAGCTTCAGTGAACATCCTAAGTTCGATAACAGGTTAACAGTAACATAGAATATCTTTCAGCATGCCTCGTTATTTTTACGATGACTTTTTTTTCCCCCGAACGGTCTTGATGGTCTGTCGAGAGTGCGGTTGTAACCACTGTCCAGCAGGTTACGGTAGCGTTTGGATGCTACGTGCGTTCTTTACTGTGCCGTAATGCCTCCATCACTAAACTAGAGTTGCTCCTACGAAGTACGTTGTTTCGGTTACCTGTTCCGATCGGCGTAAGGCTGGGCATAAGTTCATCCACGTCCGCGTTGTTGTGCCATTCAATTGTGCTCGTTTGCTTCCTTTACTGTGCATTCACTTTGCACTGTGACTTTTGTATTTCAACACATGTGGCTGCTAATGCTAATATCAGTATTTGGGGCACTCTATTTAGTATACCGATGAAGAAAGAGTCATGGACATCTGATTTCGATATGTTTTGTTTTCCAAGATATGTATCGTCTGTGTCTGTTTGCTTTTTTCAGTGCTCTAAAATCTCCATACGTAGATCAATATTTTAGGTTATTTTCTTCAAGAAGAGTATTAACACGTATATTTTTAAAGAAAAACGCCTAGATATAGATAGCTGCGGCACTGGATATCCTAGGACAGCGATTGGGCTTCAAGACCTTCGATGGTCGAAAAGCTTTGGGCTTCGGCGTAAAAAATTAGCCCAGATGGAGTAGTGCAATAAAATATCCTCTCTAAAGCGATCTCAACCGTTCCATACATGAGAGCTATTTAAGGAGGGAATTGGTCCCTAACACATATTTTCACGTTGGTAATGAGCATATACTGATAATTTTACTAAACGACATTCACGACGTATTGCATACATTTAGGCGTTAAAGTCTATTTAGCCACAAACGCATCGTAAGTTCAGTGATCGAAACCTTATTTTTATTTCATTAGAAGCTAATAGGCATCTGTCGCGTCAGTCAATTGCATCATTGAAGTATCAACATATCAGAGAAAGACGTGAAACGGCATTACTTGCATTGCACACTGCATTAAGCTGCTATTTCAGATACCACTAGCGATGTTAGTAGATATTAGGCCATGTTTTTTCAGTCCATTTGTGCTCGAACCAATAAAGCATTATGTCGTGCAGTGTTGCTGTTGTGTTGTCCCAGACGTCAATTGACATCGACTGGAACACGTTAAGTGAGTTAGTGCTATCTTATTAGTTGCGTCACATTGACTGCAGCTCACTGACGGTGACATGCGCTGCTTTTTGCCGCAGTTTACTTTTTTCCATATACCGTTTCCTTGAGCACCGCCATCGCCGAATCGTTTGTCATGCGATTAAGTTCGTTTGTTTCCGCGGCACGGCATTCAAACAGGTATCGGAAACGGTGCGAACGTGCGCTCGGTGGCATGCCCGCCCAGGTCCTTGCGCTTTTGCTGCATATGTTATTTATAGCGCCCAGCCCGGGCCATCATTTCGCACGTGCACCGTCGACAAAAGCACCTGCACCAATCGATTTCGATGGTGCAGCTGTACTTGCGAGCGGTGTGCATGCATGTACGCAGATTCACATACACACCGGTGCACGGGAGAGTAGGAAGTAGTAACGGGGCCGAAGAAAAGAGGGAGAGAGAAACGCATATAATTAAAATTAAATACTTCTTCAACTACTTGCAGCTGCCAGACTCATGCTTATGGTCGGGTGTTTCAGTACGGCAAGTCTAGGGATTATTCAAAGCAAACGCAGCGCATTCAACTCCGATAGCTACGATGCCTTATCTTGACTTTGGACCATTTAATAAACGATTGTGCTGCGCTTGGCTCTGCATTTCACTCTCCTACACAACCGCATGCGCCATCTGAGAGAAAAACCACGACGTACTCCTACTCACAAAACAGCAGAGAAATTAGTTCGGCGTCACTAAGTAGCATTTAGCTTGAGAATTCATTTTCATAATAGTAGCGATACAACAAGTTTTCCTTCCATTGCAGCCAGAGTGAAGTGGGTGCGACGTATTAGTATTTTTTTTTTCGTAGCGATAAGTGGGGAAAAGTGCAGTTCAATTTCATTCTTGTGATTCAGTTAGAAAAGGGAATCTACTTGAAACCGAAAAACGGGATAAAAATTCGAACGAAGGATAAACTACGTGTTTGACTCAGGTGACAACCTTAGCAAGCGGTAACATAGTTGCTGTTTGACGAGAAATATTGATTAAATCGAAACAATTCAGTGATCTTTACGATTTTTTGTTATGTAGGATACCAGAACGGGCAAATATGCAACAGTTTTCTTCATAAATGCATTTTTCAAGAAGTCATGAACCAGTATTCAAACACTGTTGTATACGTTGGTACTGTTTTCTACTGAAAAACATGATACACATCCATTTTGCAAAAGTTTCTGCAGATAAATCTGCAGTATCATATGTACAATATGAACATTTGAAATCAAATCTCATGAGAGAGGCGTTAATAGAAAATAAAAAAAAATGACATAAAACATTTTACGTTTCATCCGCTGAGTACGTTTAATAATAACGCTGAGTAACATTTCAACGCTATTTTCCACTGAGTACTTCACTCGTAGTAACGAAAATGTTATTAATCAGCCTGAAAGTATGCAATATGCAGAACTTATAACATCAATAATGCAGAAATCTGGAACTTATCGGCATTTTTAATTAATTTCATAATGTTTTTTGCATACAGTTCCTGCATGTAAACACGCAAAAAAAACTTCATTTTGATCAACCTTTTTTTTTCGCGTAACAAAGGTTCCCCGCGTTGAACGTCATAAGAAGGCAGTGAAGTGACACATTTTCACAAATTTTCCATCAAACCCCACAATGCCATTGTGTGAAAAGTGTTATTTGCAAAGTTCTCATGCCGAGTGTGTACGTGTGTGTGTGTTTGTGTACGTGTAAATTGTTTCGTGTTGGCGTGTTTGCAGCAGAACAAGAGGCAGTTTTCGAGAAAGTTCAGGTTCCAGTGCCACAGAGAAGGCGGATATAAGTGCATTTTTCGGAGGGATAAGGCGGGTTCACGGAGTTGTAGGTTGTTGGCGCATTTTGGTGCAAGTGCAGTTGAGTTTCAAGCAGGGCGTCCAAACCACGAGCAGGAACCAAATCATTTTCACGCGGTGCACGGGAGAGTAGGAAGTAGTAACGGGGCCGAAGAAAAGAGGGAGAGAGAAACGCATATAATTAAAATTAAATACTTCTTCAACTACTTGCAGCTGCCAGACTCATGCTTATGGTCGGGTGTTTCAGTACAGCAAGTCTAGGGATTATTCAAAGCAAACGCAGCGCATTCAACTCCGATAGCTACGATGCCTTATCTTGACTTTGGACCATTTAATAAACGATTGTGCTGCGCTTGGCTCTGCATTTCACTCTCCTACACAACCGCATGCGCCATCTGAGAGAAAAACCACGACGTACTCCTACTCACAAAACAGCAGAGAAATTAGTTCGGCGTCACTAAGTAGCATTTAGCTTGAGAATCAGGTCGTTAGAAAAAACCTTCAAATCGGCTTACGTTAACTTTTCCCCGTACCAGTTCCATTTCCGTTCCAGCGCTGCGCTGGAGTGAGACTGCATTTTCCACCTGTAGATTGGCGAATTTCAATGCCCGGCGTAGGTTTCCCATCGTGGAGGCACGTGCGGGGTGTGATTAGCATTTTGATGAATTTCGTTGCGCTTCTCGCTAAACAGCCGCAGGACTTATTTCGAAACGAACACAGACGTTCCATCGAGCGCGTTGGGATTGATGCATCGTTTGGCTGCTGATGTGATGCACTGTTCAACTGTTGTGCCCTTTCAGTTTGAAACAGCTGCGTACTGCTTTTTGGTGAGTTTTTCTATTATGCCTGGTATATTGTGTAAGCTCATTTGCAGTAGCGAATCGACATTTTGTTCTTCAAAAGTCGGTAGTTTTCCTTCCCTTCTAACGGACGGATTATTTAGCTCGTAAGACTTTGCGCCTCCTCTCTCCCGGGAATGTTGGAAATGTATTTCGAGCAGTAGCTCACAT
>KZ067419.1:0-13163 GCA_002091845.1 Anopheles cracens | reverse complement strand
TGCCTCCATCACTAAACTAGAGTTGCTCCTACGAAGTACGTTGTTTCGGTTACCTGTTCCGATCGGCGTAAGGCTGGGCATAAGTTCATCCACGTCCGCGTTGTTGTGCCATTCAATTGTGCTCGTTTGCTTCCTTTACTGTGCATTCACTTTGCACTGTGACTTTTGTATTTCAACACATGTGGCTGCTAATGCTAATATCAGTATTTGGGGCACTCTATTTAGTATACCGATGAAGAAAGAGTCATGGACATCTGATTTCGATATGTTTTGTTTTCCAAGATATGTATCGTCTGTGTCTGTTTGCTTTTTTCAGTGCTCTAAAATCTCCATACGTAGATCAATATTTTAGGTTATTTTCTTCAAGAAGAGTATTAACACGTATATTTTTAAAGAAAAACGCCTAGATATAGATAGCTGCGATACTGGATATCCTAGGACAGCGATTGGTCTTCAAGACTTTCGATGGTCGAAAAGCTTTGGGCTTCGGCGTAAAAAATTAGCCCAGATGGAGTAGTGCAATAAAATATCCTCTCTAAAGCCTCCAAGTTGCTGTGACGAGAAAACCGACCGAACCGAACCGAGGAGTTAGGAGAGGAGCAGTAGTACAACGGGCGGTTAGTATCGGGGAAAAAACACAACGTTCTCATTCACTGAGCTGATTCGCTGATGATGTGTCGCTGACGATTGTTTGGCAAACGGTAGGAGCGGCGAAACATTTACTCGAGAGTGCTAGCACTTGCCAATAGAAAATGTCCTCAACGGATGACCATAATCAAACGAAAAACATGGATGAGAGGGACGCGAATGAAACTAGCGTGTGATCTTGGAACGGACACGTGAACGTTCGGTGTGAGTTTGATGAGGGCCGATTGTGCAGCTTATCAGCACGGTGGCAAGATCGAAAGCTTCAGTGAACATCCTAAGTTCGATAACAGGTTAACAATAACATAGAATATCTTTCAGCATGCCTCGTTATTTTTACGATGACTTTTTTTCCCCCGAACGGTCTTCATGGTCTGTCGAGAGTGCGGTTGTAACCACTGTCCAGCAGGTTACGGTAGCGTTTGGATGCTACGTGCGCTCTTTACTGTGCCGTAATGCCTCCATCACTAAACTAGAGTTGCTCCTACGAAGTACGTTGTTTCGGTTACCTGTTCCGATCTTTCGAATGAATCTAGCAAATTAAAAGCGATGTTATGAGAAAATCTAGAATCAAGAAACCGTTTCAGGCAATGGTGAACGCTCATTTTAGGCGAATGTGATAGAGCAATACGACTTTCGCGAATCTTGCACAGGTGTTGGCACACTCGCATTAGCAGTGAACGATGATTTCGGGTATTTACGTGACGATAGGTTGGTTCATAGACAACTACCGTGATCTGCCGATGCCTTCAACTCGATTAATCAAACATCACTCATCCACATGAAGTGCCGCTTTGCGTGCTTAGCTTGCTGGGGGACCTGCTCGAGCACTGTGCATATATGTTATACAGGTAGGTCCTTGGATAGTTTCTTGCTTGTTCTAATCACTTCCGAATGCATACGTATGGCTTTTTCCTGTTTCCCCCGGCATTTTTTTTTGTTGTGTCACCAAAACCCCCACACGCACCAAGGGTGCACACACCCCCTCCCCGGTTCCTTGATGCCACGCACCGCGTTTTTGTCCACTCAAACTATCGACCGACGCCGCACTTGACTCTTAGACATACACTTCCCCGTACTGACGTTTAGGCTGAATGCATGCGAATAGATATGGGTCTATATTCAAATTTTGTACGGTGGTTTGGCTGAGAACGTGATTAGCGCTGTTCTTACCCGTTTATACTCACAGGTCAGCTGACTCTTCATCGCTCCAAGTTGCTGTGACGAGAAAACCGACCGAACCGAACCGAGGAGTTAGGAGAGGAGCAGTAGTACAACGGGCGGTTAGTATCGGGGAAAAAACACAACGTTCTCATTCACTGAGCTGATTCGCTGATGATGTGTCGCTGACGATTGTTTGGCAAACGGTAGGAGCGGCGAAACATTTACTCGAGAGTGCTAGCACTTGCCAATAGAAAATGTCCTCAACGGATGACCATAATCAAACGAAAAACATGGATGAGAGGGACGCGAATGAAACTAGCGTGTGATCTTGGAACGGACACGTGAACGTTCGGTGTGAGTTTGATGAGGGCCGATTGTGCAGCTTATCAGCACGGTGGCAAGATCGAAAGCTTCAGTGAACATCCTAAGTTCGATAACAGGTTAACAATAACATAGAATATCTTTCAGCATGCCTCGTTATTTTTACGATGACTTTTTTTCCCCCGAACGGTCTTCATGGTCTGTCGAGAGTGCGGTTGTATTATTCCCATCATTCTGCAGCTCCATACCTTTTCACGATGTCATTGTTCTCTTCGGACGCACCGTTCCACTTGTCAGTCTCGGCGTCCATCTCATTCGTAACCATCTTCATCTCAAGCCCAGTTTTGGCAATTTTCTCCTGCTCCTCCGAATCCAGTTGCGTTGGTTTTAACGGTTTCGACGTAGTGCCGTGTTTCTAGCATGCAAACATCGAAAAGCGAATTGAGTATGGTAAATATCACATCGACACGTCAAAAGTTACGTATCGGTCCGAGAAAAAAAACTCGCTACTTACACCCGGTCGCGGAAGACTTAAGTACTCGGTGGTTTTGTCCGCCTTCGTTGACGTCTGCGCCAGGTCGATCACCTCCTTCGTGATTGTGGTTACGTCCGTCGACAGCCACTGCCACATGTCGACGAACACTTCCAAGTTCTCTTTGGCGATCTTGCTCTGTGGATGCGAGGTTAGTGCTCGTGCGGCCGTTATCACCTGTGGTCCGTAGATTCTAACATTAATTTCGGTAAACTTGGCTTGTACTTGAAGTGTTTCGGTTAAAGCTATCTGGCGCAGCAGTTTGCACACCTGTGGATGGATAGAGAGTGTTAGACCGGCTAGTACCACCAACGTCCGAACGTGCACTCGAAGCTCCCTGGGGCTTACCTCCAGCATGTGATCGATATGCTCATGGAACCGATCGGCGCACTCCTGCAGCCGATCCAGTTCCTGGTTTAAGGCAATGTTCCTGAGCGAGTTGGCAATGTCGATGCCGGATTTGATGATGTGCGACAGCTCCGCCGATTGGTCCTGCGCCGTCAGCGTGAGCTGGGTGGTGAGGTCCTGGGCCGCGGCCAGCACGCTCTCGATGGCGCCGTCAATGTCGAAGGACGAGTTCGGGTACTGCTCCATGCTTACCGCTATCCGCATCAGCTGGTTGAGCTCCAGTTTGGCCCGGTCGCAGAGCAGCAGTATGTTCTCCCGGTGCTCGTGGCTCGTGTAGGCCGAGTCGGTGAAGTCCTGCGTCTTCTCGCACACCTTGTCCAGCGCGGCGAGCAGCTGCTCGCGCGTGTCCGTTGAGAATATCGAAATTCCTAGCTAAAGTGCGCACAAAACAACAGCGAAAAGAAGAGGTAATGTGTACTGGGCATGTCTTGTACAGCATGGAAAAAAAGTCATACTTACATCCGCCTTATTGTCATATTTGGGAAACTCACGCTCCCTAGTACTATACTCTCTGGAATGGCCAATGGAATTTCTATCACGGTCCCGCTCCCGTTCGCGCTCTCGCTCTCGCTCCCGCTCCCGGTCCCGCTCGCTGTTCCGCCGCATCAGGTCCCGGTCACGCCGGTGTTCGGCGATGCCCGTCTCCTTGTCGCGCACCTGCGTCGGCGAGATGCACTCCTTCGACAGCAGCGGCGGTCCCATCGTCGGCGTGCGGTCCTTCACGCTCGGTGCGACGCTGACGTTGCTGACAACGGCACCACCGGGAACGCCGGCGCCGGTTCCGGCATTCCGATCGTAGTTCGGACGGGATATCTCTATCAGGCGGGAAAAGTGCCGCAGGCAGGTAAATGCCGTCGCACGCTCCGAGTCCCATTCCGGTACCTGCATGGGCGAACGGGGACCATTTACTCTCTCTTTCAATCCGGATTAGATTACTTTATTCGTCCTTATTCGATACAATCCTATTTTGGATGCGAAGGGACCTATACCTCGTGGGTAAAAGCTTCTCACAAAAAAAGCTACAACTACAACATCATTTTCTTAAAATTTATTGATAACTTTGTTATCAAAAAAACTTTGAAACTTTGTTTGGAAATCAAGTATGTAAAAAATAAGCCATGACAAAACTTATCTTGATTAAATTGCACAATGAAAATTCAGATGTATAAACAAAAAAAAGCTACAACTACAACATCATTTTCTTAAAATTTATTGATAACTTTGTTATCAAAAAAACTTTGAAACTTTGTTTGGAAATCAAGTATGTAAAAAATAAGCCATGACAAAACTTATCTTGATTAAATTGCACAATGAAAATTCAGATGTATAAACAAGGATATTGCACATCCTAGACACAATTTGCATATGGCACAGATTTTAACATAGTTGCTATTCCAAATGTTGTTCCAAATGTATTATTGTTTTTACTTGGATCTAAACCTAGCATCTTAGCTGGGCAGAACCGTCAGATGGAGATAATCGTCTTTCCCAAAGTAAAAATCTTCATTTTTCACCTGATTCTTATACATGATGCCCGGGTCTAAATCGAAATTTGGTTACCCGCTCTCAAATTTATTTACAAACTGTGAAAATATTTTGAAATCCTTTTTCCTGTATTGTATCTGCATCTGTAGTGCTAAAGGCTGATATTAGTATTTTTAACATCGTTTGCCGGTTTCAAATCATTCACAAACGTATCCATCGCCAACATACTAGATTGAATTCCGCTCGACCCTATCGTAATCTCTTCAAGTTTAATCGTGCTCGAATGAGTTGTCCTTGATAAAGGATAAAAATCCTAGCCGCCATCACTTGATGCGTTGACAATCTCCTATCGATCCCCTTATCAAACAACAGAACATCCTCATGGACATGTGGACACAACCTAGCACCTCCTCCCCCTCCCCCTTTCCCCATCCGACCTTCCGCACACTAACCTGCCTTAATGCGTTCCGGTCCGATGCCGACTCCAGGATGCCATCTTTCACCACGTAGTGTATCAGGTCCATCGCACGCCGCATCTGGCAGAACACCGTATCACGGTTCTCCTTCGAGTGCGCACATTCAGAATGCCGTAGACACGTCTGCTCATAATGCATTCAGTTGAATTATAACTTCGTTAGACTGATCCAGCTATCATCCTCTATTATTTTGGAGTGATGATAATATTGGTATTCATAACTTTAAAAACTTATAGCTTTTGTTCAACGAGAAAATTTAGTAAATTGAAAACTGTAGTTCATACTAGCACATATTACATACTTGTTGGCCCAAATATGCCTCATGTCTTAAGAAGATGTTAGAAGCCTGCATCTTTACAAGCAAATTGATCAAACTAACACTTGTAGATCTTTCTAGAACTGGGCTTTTTAGGACATTGGTATTCCACATATTTACCACAATTGGGTTTAAAAGTGTTGGCAATATGCAAGTATTGCAATCGAATGTATTATTCCCATCATTCTGCAGCTCCATACCTTTTCACGATGTCATTGTTCTCTTCGGACGCACCGTTCCACTTGTCAGTCTCGGCGTCCATCTCATTCGTAACCATCTTCATCTCAAGCCCAGTTTTGGCAATTTTCTCCTGCTCCTCCGAATCCAGTTGCGTTGGTTTTAACGGTTTCGACGTAGTGCCGTGTTTCTAGCATGCAAACATCGAAAAGCGAATTGAGTATGGTAAATATCACATCGACACGTCAAAAGTTACGTATCGGTCCGAGAAAAAAAACTCGCTACTTACACCCGGTCGCGGAAGACTTAAGTACTCGGTGGTTTTGTCCGCCTTCGTTGACGTCTGCGCCAGGTCGATCACCTCCTTCGTGATTGTGGTTACGTCCGTCGACAGCCACTGCCACATGTCGACGAACACTTCCAAGTTCTCTTTGGCGATCTTGCTCTGTGGATGCGAGGTTAGTGCTCGTGCGGCCGTTATCACCTGTGGTCCGTAGATTCTAACATTAATTTCGGTAAACTTGGCTTGTACTTGAAGTGTTTCGGTTAAAGCTATCTGGCGCAGCAGTTTGCACACCTGTGGATGGATAGAGAGTGTTAGACCGGCTAGTACCACCAACGTCCGAACGTGCACTCGAAGCTCCCTGGGGCTTACCTCCAGCATGTGATCGATATGCTCATGGAACCGATCGGCGCACTCCTGCAGCCGATCCAGTTCCTGGTTTAAGGCAATGTTCCTGAGCGAGTTGGCAATGTCGATGCCGGATTTGATGATGTGCGACAGCTCCGCCGATTGGTCCTGCGCCGTCAGCGTGAGCTGGGTGGTGAGGTCCTGGGCCGCGGCCAGCACGCTCTCGATGGCGCCGTCAATGTCGAAGGACGAGTTCGGGTACTGCTCCATGCTTACCGCTATCCGCATCAGCTGGTTGAGCTCCAGTTTGGCCCGGTCGCAGAGCAGCAGTATGTTCTCCCGGTGCTCGTGGCTCGTGTAGGCCGAGTCGGTGAAGTCCTGCGTCTTCTCGCACACCTTGTCCAGCGCGGCGAGCAGCTGCTCGCGCGTTACCGCTATCCGCATCAGCTGGTTGAGCTCCAGTTTGGCCCGGTCGCAGAGCAGCAGTATGTTCTCCCGGTGCTCGTGGCTCGTGTAGGCCGAGTCGGTGAAGTCCTGCGTCTTCTCGCACACCTTGTCCAGCGCGGCGAGCAGCTGCTCGCGCGTGTCCGTTGAGAATATCGAAATTCCTAGCTAAAGTGCGCACAAAACAACAGCGAAAAGAAGAGGTAATGTGTACTGGGCATGTCTTGTACAGCATGTAAAATAAGTCATACTTACATCCGCCTTATTGTCATATTTGGGAAACTCACGCTCCCTAGTACTATACTCTCTGGAATGGCCAATGGAATTTCTATCACGGTCCCGCTCCCGTTCGCGCTCTCGCTCTCGCTCCCGCTCCCGGTCCCGCTCGCTGTTCCGCCGCATCAGGTCCCGGTCACGACGGTGTTCGGCGATGCCCGTCTCCTTGTCGCGCACCTGCGTCGGCGAGATGCACTCCTTCGACAGCAGCGGCGGTCCCATCGTCGGCGTGCGGTCCTTCACGCTCGGTGCGACGCTGACGTTGCTGACAACGGCACCACCGGGAACGCCGGCGCCGGTTCCGGCATTCCGATCGTAGTTCGGACGGGATATCTCTATCAGGCGGGAAAAGTGCCGCAGGCAGGTAAATGCCGTCGCACGCTCCGAGTCCCATTCCGGTACCTACATGGGCGAACGGGGACCATTTACTCTCTCTTTCAATCCGGATTAGATTACTTTATTCGTCCTTATTCGATACAATCCTATTTTGGATGCGAAGGGACCTATACCTCGTGGGTAAAAGCTTCTCACAAAAAATGCATGTGCCTAGGCCACATATGCTTCCAATTAGGAGCCATAAAACCTTTTCGGCTATAAAATCCAATCGTTTGAAAACAGAACCCTCTTGCTCCGTTCCAGGGAGCTTCGTCTCTCACCGAGCCACAGGAACCTGTGGGAACGGAAAACATTTCAACAAAGAAAACCATTTATCAACGAAATCCGGGGATACATATGAGTTTTCCAAACAGTTCCCATCTGCCGCTTTCAATATGTTCGTATCAGGTGACTAAATTAAACCACCCAATGGACGTTAACAATGGTTTGATGGGGTCGTTCTTTTACGGTGCACCGTTAGCTATCCGTAATAGCAGCGAAAAAAGAAATTTATTATACAAATTTATTATAATTTAGTCCCCAGAGAATAAATGGGTCCCTAAAGAAGGAAAGGAAGCGATAAAGCGTGTCCTTGGCTATCGTTCGAATACGAAGAAAACAAAAAAATGATGAAATGGTATAACAGAAGACATTTCAGGCACAGTAAACTGAGATATTTTAAACTGGATTGAGTTTAACTAAAAATAAAGATTAATTGTTTGAAAGTATATTATCAAATATCTTTGTCAAATATCTTTCATACGATGTAGTTTTCCGAGGATAATGCTATAATCTTTGAAGATGTACAATAAGTAAGCGTATGTTGTTTTTGTTTGCAAGGATACCAATGATGCAGCTATCCGACATCACCGGACAATTCTTTTTATAAAACAATACGTTTCCGCTTGATTAACGAGCCAAAGAGTTATAGGCGCAATTTGCAACGAATGCCGTCAAAGGCCATTATTCCACGGACCGAACTTCCGGAGCGTCCCGGTGGCGAAAGAACAGCACCGAAAAGTGTCGAAGCGACCCGGCACACCGAAGCTTGGCTTGCTCTGTTTCAACCACCAACGATTTACATTCTTCTGTTCGCTTCGGTCTGATCGTGCCCGCTGCACCACTGGCAACCCGGAAGCAGACGTTTCCGGTGCATTTGGTATTTAATCGTGTTTTTTTTTTCGTTCGGCGTGCTACTAAACTTCGTAGTGTTCGACCCAACGCTCACAGCTGGGTTTGGGATTCAGTCAAGTGGGCCGTAAAATTAAAACAATTTTCTTATAAATAGCTCATCGGTCACTTTCTTTCACACTTCCGGCTTTTTGCACACGGTTAGAACATTGCAGCTATTTCGAACCAAGCGTTCTGAAATGTTATTAATAAATAATTGAAAACGCACCACAAGCAACACACAGCGCAGCGTTTCTCCACACGATTCGAATGGTCGACTTTGAAAGACCAAGTCAACTGCAATTTAGGAGCAATGGTTTAATTAAATTGTTCCCTTCACCCTTTATTTTCCAGCCACTACCAATTGGAGCGCTGCAGGGGCTAACAGCAATCGATGCACCTTGCACCCTTGGTCTGTGCACTTTCTCATGCAAAGCGTGAAATCTAATTTCGAACGCCATTGAAGGTGGTTTCAGCTCCCATCCCTCCCAAAGTAAACAGTCGAGGAAAGTTTTTGATTGGACTATTTGAAAAGTTTGCATATTTTATCGTGCACCACTGTGCACTACCGGACCGATGTGGGCGTTCGGAACGAATGGGTGTTGAAGGTTGTATTTTAATTCATTGCGCTGTGGTTTCCGGTTTCTTCGACCACCGGGTCACAAACACGAGTGATTTTCGTTTAACTTTCACCGCCACGATCTGGCGCAGCATCGTTGCCGTTGCCGAATTGCGGAACGAAATCCACTGCAGTGTGGTGTTGCATTGCTGAAATAGTCAGGTGAGTGTTTGCCCGGGGGTTCCTTTTCCGGTGGTTTAGAGTCGACTGAATATCTCTTTATTCATCGTACATTATGATGGAACACATTATAAATTTGTGTGTTTGCGCACGTTCCGGAGTATCTGGGTCATTGAATAAGATATGATTTTCTGTCACATCCGTCTATCACGCACAGCTTTTTTTTGCTGGCACAAATGGTATTGTTCGCAAAATGATAAGTAAACACGATTTTATGGTGATAATAGTCAACTAGGCGTGCGAGGCTTCGTTTTTCAGTAAAAATAATGCTAGATACGAATAATATTACGCATTAACTTTTCGATTTACAACAACAGTATTCAATTTGTGATAGTTCGTTGTACAGTTCATTATGACGATCATATATCAGATTACTTACAAATCTAAGAACAATGCATAATTCCATCTTCTCAACATTCAAAACCTATTTTTCCAACTGATATTATGAGTTTGTCATTTAAAATCTACAATTTATACAAATGTCACAGTGATTTGTAAAAAAAGTAATATAAAACAAATAGAGTTCTTCGTATTCTAAAAAAAAATATTAAAAAACATTCAAAAAACTATTCGAAAAACTATTTCAAATAGAGCGCACTAGGATTGATACTAAACAACCATATTTTTGAAACTGTAATTTTTTGCTGTAAATGATGAAAAAGCATGTGTATTGTGTATTTTTTATCGTCATGAAGAAGAGCTATTTGAAACAATTAACAAGATCACCTAGCACTGAGGTGTTTAGAAGCTTATTGCAAGTATAATGTCACACAAGGAGATTTTTTGGAAGATTGTATGCAAACCGCACTCTCTATTAAAAAATAAAGACATTTTAAAGGTTCCTAATCATATCGAACAGTCGCATAACAAAGCGCCGAACACAATGATATACATGTTAAATGTTGTTTTAAAATAATCTAATCATCAACTTATTTCAGATGCACGACGAAGACTAACACATTACAATGATATACATGTTAAATGTTGTTTTAAAATAATCTAATCATCAACTTATTTCAGATGCACGACGAAGACTAACACATCTCAGCCTAATCGTAGCCAAATTTTAGTATTCGTTCATATATTTTACATGGAATGATTGAAATTTCGTTAAAAAGGAACAAATAATTGGCAAGCAGTTTGTCAATTCCTTTCCAAGTTCACAACATTCATCATAAAGATACGCAACGACGACTAAACATGTATGCAACTAATCTGATGTATGTTACGTGCTTCCCTGTTATATCTGTTGTCTTCTTTTTCGCATTTGTGTATATATTGGCAGGGTATGGTTTAAAATCCAAACACTAAAACTTGTTGCTAGCCCATCCAGAGAGTCGTGCGATGTTATATATTTCCCTGCAACGCAACAAGACCCATAGTATTCCTTGTTGCATAGCTAAATAAAAACAAATCTTATATGTCAAACAATTTTGGTTCAAGTTCAAGCTATTGATTGCTCTGCACGACAAAAAAAAAGCATTCGGCAACCTGTCGCATCTTCACGCACGGCCACGGCTAGCAAGAAACAGAGCATATTGGCACTTTCTCAGTACTTTCTCCATCACCAACATGCCAAAGAACGATCGTTCCGTTGCGATACCTTCGACCCTTCCAGATTTCAGCTGTATCGAAGGTGAAAAAGTTTTTCATTTTTACATGATTACACCTATAACGCGGCTACGCGTTCTTTTTTGTTTCATTTTCACTGATCGTTGCTACGAATCCCCGAGGAGTTGCGCCCCAAGATAAGGCTGAGGAATGCAGTAAAATGTAGTCTTTTACTCCGCGCCGGACAAAGTAGACGGGAAGAGAACAAAAAAAAACAACGGGGCCGACGATAGCGTCATTTCTCTCGGAAGCATTATCCGCCAGGCGCGCGCTATGGGTTTCGCTTCAGCATGGCGCTAAACAAGCCAATTTTACGATCCCTCCCATAAACACGATAACATGATAATGCGAAACCTATAAAATTCTGGCTACCGCTGTAGCGCCACGCCAAGCGCCCGGTCGAAAGCTCGCCAACCGACCTCCCACCTTCTGGTACGGGGGTGCGCGTGAATATTACGCGGGCTGGCTGCATCACATGATGTGGACCGGGTGGGAAACCGCCCATCGACGCACCCAAGGAGCACATTCCTGGACGGAAGAAGAGAGAATCATGGAAAAGAGAGAAAAAAAACGATGACGCTCGTCTGGTGGCGACCGGTGAAGTGATTTAAGGCTTCAATTAGTATGGGATTTTCCGTCAGCTGGTGTGTTTTTCCGCCGTCTCTGCTCACGACGCCGCGATCCACCTCACAAACCGCGAACATATGACTACCGATCGGCCAACGCGGTAGCCATCGATGGTAAATCGCTACCAGGCACGGTGAGTTGCATTGTGTTGGGCCCGCGATGCTGCCCCGTGCATGCGGAATGGTTCGGGCTATTGGTACACGTACATATGTTCATGTCAGGAACGTAATCGCCAGATGATGCCACCGGAGAAATGGTACCGTCATTTGTTGAACGTTCGCTTCAAATCCCGTTTTCCGTGGTTTTGATAAATAGGAGTTCGTTGTTGTACGCTACTCGAGTGCATGGAACATGTTTCATCGCAAACCATTCATTATTTATTTCGTGAAGCTTTAGTTTTAGTGTTTGCGATGGGTGACAGCGTAATTAAGCCCACAGGAAACGTTTACGAAACGCAGATGCAATGCATTATTAAACAATATGTTACGCAATTAGATCATTTGCTCTTATTTGGTACGAAATGTTTCCTTCATCTTCTTTCAACAATGCGCTAGATTCACGTTTGAAATTCACCTCAAAATAACTAATGTTTTATATAATGCTACATTTCTTGTGTATATTTAGCGTGCAAAGATAAAAGAACGTAAAAAACAGGTTGAAGATAGAATAATGTAAATTGATTTAAATAATTTAAGTCGAAACTCAAAGTAAGAATATTCTCTTGCCTGATACCTATACTAAAAGATAAAGATAAGCACTGTCTATCATAAACCAAATATATGAAATAAGTATTTATGAATTGAACTGCTAAGTTTCATTTTATTCGGGAATCAGAAAAAAGAGACTAGGTATTTAAATTCATATAATTTATCGTCGTGGAGCATTTTTAACTTATGCACATATCTCATAAAATTTCAAACGTTAAATTAAATCAAATCTTTTTTCTTCTTTGTTACAGCGACCTACTAATTATTATACTAATCTGTGCCACCATAGCTGCCATTTGAGATCAATTACTTTAGAAGCTGTGGTGATGGTTCGTAAATAATAACAGTCAATCAATAGTAATAAAAAAATGAGGTAGGATCTGTGATTAGAAATGCAATTAACGCGTTAAAATTGTTTATTAACACTGTTAATAAAACTATGATGAAAACATGTACACTTTATAGTTTATTATACAAATTTCAGCCGAGAATCATTATAAGAATTAAGAATTATAATCATATTAAGAATTATGACATATTAAACAAATGTTAAATTAATTAAAAAGATTCCATTCAGCGTACTGGATACCTTTGTTAATCGAACAGTTACATTATTGTGACTAACTTCTTAAGTTTTAGTGAGTTCATACCTACATGGATTCCACACAAAATGCTAAATTCAGCATCGACTAATTATATAAATTGTATCTTCCCTTATTATTTAATGTTGAACCAGATACCTCTGCTGATCAATGTCGTACTGGTGATGATGCAAACGATGACAGAATAAATTGATCATACACATTGCTTGCACATTGTGGTACGGCAAATCCAGTTCATTCATTCATTAAACGCGCACAATACGTCACACTCATTACGCTTCCATCAACATTGTGGAGCAGCAGTGCACGAACTGTGTCTTAAATTAAACTCCACACTGCTCAACGCGTACATAAGTCGTATCATTTCAGTGGCGTCAGTTTTGCCCAAATGCAACGC
>KZ067417.1:52802-65078 GCA_002091845.1 Anopheles cracens | reverse complement strand
CCTGCCAGTGGTGGTCACTGATTATGGGTTGCGTCTCGTGACTGGGTCGTGTGCAAGATTTCACCGCCCGACCGGTTCCCCGGGGTCTATCTGCGCTGCGTCTCGTTTGGCACCGATTTCCGTGGCGCTCTTCACGTGCGCTCGCTCAACTCAGCTGCTGCTGCTGCACCCAGCCAGCCACCCAGAAGATGAAGCAAAAACCAAGCAGCACGGAGAGAGAGAGAGAGAGAGAGAGAGCACGCGAAAAAAAACGATAATGAAAAGAAGGAGCCAGTAATGGCGGTAAAGCATGATCACGCTCGCGCCGCGTACGAAAGCCCCCGGTTGTCCGGTTACGGTGCAAAATCGAACCGTCTCGAAGGAATCCGTATGCAACACCGAGAAAAGCGCCGCATTGCGCGCTGCACTTACCCGCGCCCGACCTCTCGTGCTTGTTTTGCAGATTGCAGTTTTTTTTTATTCGTCTCTCCTTTTGCTCGTTTCATTCACCCTTCTCTCCGCTGTCCTCCGTGCGCAGACAGCGACAACAACGAGTGCGCGCCGCCACCAACACCACCATTTCGCCATAGCGGCCCGGATTGCGACCAAAACGGACCGTCCAAAGAGTGAGAGTGAAACGGCGGAGGGGCCAGCAAAAGCAGCAAAACGGGAACTCTGTGTGTAAGTGGCACACGCGGCCGGGACGACGGGGAGGTAATCATTATTACAGCAGCAGCAGCAGGCCACCACCGGATCTTCAAGGTTAGCCCGTCGTGTCGGTCGGTGCGTGTGGAGCCGGGGACGTCTGTCCGCCGCCCGATGCAATTCCTGTGCTGTGCTGAAATTCCGGACCGGTGCCCGCGGCTTTTGCACTATCGCGTCGTTCGCGTCGTTACATAATGGGTGACGGAGACGTAGTTTTTGCGTGTACGGCACACAACGCACCATCTTCCTCCGAGTGCGTACGATCGCACGCGATCGCTGTGTTTGCTGGTTGGGAAGCTTGGCAGCTTAGCGCAGCTCACGCCACCGAAGCCTCGGGCGCCGAAGACAGATCGAAGATCGCTCGACAGATACGATAGATGTGTCCCTGAAGATGATGCTCCTCGTGGAGAAAGGGGCCGAGCTCCGCGGTGCGGTGCAGATGCGACCTACAACTCGCCAGTCAGTTGATGCCGCGCACAAAAAGCTGCTGCTGCACCCAGCCAGCCACCCAGAAGATGAAGCAAAAACCAAGCAGCACGGAGAGAGAGAGAGAGAGCACGCGAAAAAAAACGATAATGAAAAGAAGGAGCCAGTAATGGCGGTAAAGCATGATCACGCTCGCGCCGCGTACGAAAGCCCACGGTTGTCCGGTTACGGTGCAAAATCGAACCGTCTCGAAGGAATCCGTATGCAACACCGAGAAAAGCGCCGCATTGCGCGCTGCACTTACCCGTGCCCGACCTCTCGTGCTCGTTTTGCAGATTGCAGTTTTTTTTTGTTCGTCTCTCCTTTTGCTCGTTTCATTCACTTCTCTCCGCTGTCCTCCGTGCGCAGACAGCGACAACAACGAGTGCGCGCCGCCACCAACACCACCATTTCGCCATAGCGGCCCGGATTGCGACCAAAACGGACCGTCCAAAGAGTGAGAGTGAAACGGCGGAGGGGCCAGCAAAAGCAGCAAAACGGGAACTCTGTGTGTAAGTGGCACACGCGGCCGGGACGACGGGGAGGTAATCATTATTACAGCAGCAGCAGCAGCCCACCACCGGATCTTCAAGGTTAGCCCGTCGTGTCGGTCGGTGCGTGTGGAGCCGGGGACGTCTGTCCGCCGCCCGATGCAATTCCTGTGCTGTGCTGAAATTCCGGACCGGTGCCCGCGGCTTTTGCACTATCGCGTCGTTCGCGTCGTTACATAATGGGTGACGGAGACGTAGTTTTTGCGTGTACGGCACACAACGCACCATCTTCCTCCGAGTGCGTACGATCGCACGCGATCGCTGTGTTTGCTGGTTGGGAAGCTTGGCAGCTTAGCGCAGCTCACGCCACCGAAGCCTCGGGCGGGGACGTCTGTCCGCCGCCCGATGCAATTCCTGTGCTGTGCTGAAATTCCGGACCGGTGCCCGCGGCTTTTGCACTATCGCGTCGTTCGCGTCGTTACATAATGGGTGACGGAGACGTAGTTTTTGCGTGTACGGCACACAACGCACCATCTTCCTCCGAGTGCGATCGCTGTGCTTGCTGGTTGGGAAGCTTGGCAGCTTAGCGCTGCTCACGCCACCGAAGCCTCGGGTGCCGAAGACAGATCGAAGATCGCTCGACAGATACGATAGATGTGTCCCTGAAGATGATGCTCCTCGTGGAGAAAGGGGCCGAGCTCCGCGGTGCGGTGCAGATTCGACCTACAACTCGCCAGTCAGTTGATGCCGCGCACAAAAACAAAAGCGCAACACGGGGAAGCAGCAGCCGCAGTAAACAAACAAACGCATCCAACGGCTGGCGCCTGAGCTCCACACTTAGCGTCCGTGCCCCTGCCGATGCGTCAAAGTGATGTAAATCATCTTCCATTCTTTCGCGCTCGTTCGCGCTGCGTTGCGTTTCGGATGGGGCCATTTCCTCATCATCCTCGTCGGCGTCGAGTTCCAGCGTGCCGTTCCAAACCATCTTCAGCACATGGATATTCTACGAGGTAAGTGAAGCTTTCGAAGGCGTTGTGTTAAAAACAGATTGAATCATGTTACTTTACAATTATGACAAGTAGGTAAGAACATACATACAAGTTCTGAATACTAAATAAAGAAAGATGCTTCTGGGACCATAGAATAGGGGCATTCCGATAGACTCGTGTGTAAATGCACGACTTTGTGAGGTCTTATATTTCTCAGCTAGAACTGACCAATGAAAATAATCATTCGCAATCAAATAAAGTGTCAGTAATCGACTTACAGCAATCGCTGGCACCAATTAAAAGCAAATAAAGTAAATTTTATGTACCTAGAACCCCCCAGATGCGGTTGATTCAATTATAGTCATTAGTATGTGAAACTAAAACGTTGAAGTCTCTAGCACCGGTCCAATTGAACGGAATCTGGACGATGTTAGATTTTAATACCCAACACGAATGTTGCGGAAGTGATCAATAGATATAAAATTGTACATTCCAATGCGCTACGGAACAATAACACTTCAGAGAGGTTTAAATACATGTTTAGGATCTGCTACAGGTTTTCGACAAACGATAACGACATGTTTTACGGATGCTCTAGCAATTGATGAGCGATAAATTGTACTTTGACAAGCAAAGTAAAGACGGATACATACTACGCTGTATCAAAAAAACAACACTTTAATTGGGATCAAGCAATCAAAGTTGTGTAAACGACCAAATATAACCAGATGTGCTTGATCATGATCATCAAATGATCATCAATGTCTCACCGACTTTTCTAGACAACCTTTAAGATAGTCTTTTCCAATATTCCGATGCAAAATACCCTATGATGTTCTTCTAAACATCGTTCATACTTGCTCAGCACCACGGCAGAAGAAAGGAAAAGGTGGTGCTCCACCGTACTCGGGCGTTGGGTCCTCTCCCTCCGCTGTGTGTCGCACGTCGTAGCCCGCGTAGTCTTTTAAAAGTCGGCCCCTGTGCACAGATAATGTACGATGTTGTAACTGACCGCACTCGGTGGGGAGAGGGTTGGAAAGGACGTGCGTGGGTACTTGAATCGCGACGAATCGATCACACGGTCGTAAGCGCACCCTCCCGCACGGGGATGGAAAACTACCCGTAGGCGACGCTACACCCTCCGCTGCTCGGTATGCAAAACGATCATGCAGCGTTCACGCTCCCGCTCTCCGGCGTCTAATCGTGATTGCGCGGCGGCCGCCAGTGCGGTGCAGTGCGCCTGATTGCGAAAAGCACACGGTAGCGCCCGCTCAGTAAGCCATCATCGCGCCGTCTCCGGCATCGTAAATCGATTAGAATTCACCTTCATTTCAGAAACAGGTTGTGTACGGTGTCGCCGGGTTTGCAAGCGCAAAAATGTAAGCAAAGATCGCGATCGGTCGAAAGTCGAACGCGCCACACCACGGCAGAAGAAAGGAAAAGGTGGTGCTCCACCGTACTCGGGCGTTGGGTCCTCTCCCTCCGCTGTGTGTCGCACGTCGTAGCCCGCGTAGTCTTTTAAAAGTCTGCCCCTGTGCACAGATAATGAACGATGTTGTAACTGACCGCACTCGGTGGGGAGAGGGTTGGAAAGGACGTGTGTGGGTACTTGAATCGCGACGAATCGATCACACGGTCGTAAGCGCACCCTCCCGCACGGGGATGGAAAACTACCCGTAGGCGACGCTACACCCTCCGCTGCTCGGTATGCAAAACGATCATGCAGCGTTCACCGTACACACACACACGCGCCCACTGCCGCCTGCCACATCTCCCTTTAATGCGAACTGGCACGACACAAAATTAAGAAATTATTCGTGAAATGGCGACAAACGGGGCGATTAGCAAGCCTCTAATGCCTTCGTTAGCGGTCGTTTTGATTGCTTGCCCGCTTAAACTGGTGATCTTCACCCAACATGCAATTGCAAGTGCAATTTTGTGTGCCTTTGCTGCTATCGATTACCGTTGCGCACCGGTGCGATCATTCCAGATAGATTGGCAGTCGCATTTCCTTTCCTTTATCTGTGTGCGTCCGTCCTGCATTCCATCGCCTTCGTTTCAACTACTTGGCGGTGGTGCACATTATCATTGCAGCGATTCATGGCCGATGTTATTATACATCACTTGCGTAAAAGAATGCACCCACCGAACGCATCCTCACGTTTAAGGTCGTTGCGAAGGATGTGCCAACTGTCGGCAGGACGCAATATGTAACAGTAATGGGATTGTTTAAATGTGCAATTCAATTAAAGCAGCAGTTCAAGAGCATTCTAGGCGCAGTCCTGGCACAGTTTCCCAAGATATACAGTGCACATGAGCGCAGGTGTAGTTGCCTCAATCGGTTTGTTTTATTGTTACATTTATGTGCGTCCGTCCTGCATTCCATCGCCTTCGTTTCAACTACTTGGCGGTGGTGCACATTATCATTGCAGCGATTCATGGCCGATCTTATTATACATCACTTGCGTAAAAGAATGCATCCACCAAACGCATCCTCACGTTTAAGGTCGTTGCGGAGGATGTGCCAACTGTCGGCAGGACGCAATATGTAACAGTAATGGGATTGTTTTAATGTGCAATTCAATAAACGCAGCAGTTCATGGGCATTCTAGGCGCAGTCCTGGCACAGTTTCCCAAGACATACAGTGCACATGAGCGCAGGTGTAGTTGCCTCAATCGGTTT
Organism: Anopheles cracens; assembly: GCA_002091845.1. Taxonomy (NCBI): domain Eukaryota; kingdom Metazoa; phylum Arthropoda; class Insecta; order Diptera; family Culicidae; genus Anopheles; species Anopheles cracens. The sequence continues at coordinate 59,766 of KZ067417.1, read as the reverse complement.
GTTTTATTGTTACATTTATACATCGATTGCTCTTCCATGACGATTGTGATTTGTGGCAGTTGCACCACTGCATAATCATCCGACGAGCTTTGGAGAGCATTCATTTCTGCACACCACCTTTGCCTTGAATGGGTTACACTGTAGCACATGATCACCTTCTGACAGTCGCTTTCATTGATCGATCGAAGGAAATGGTTTGTGGGAAAACTCAGATTTGCTCCTCGTACATTAAATTTCCATCAATTTATTGAGACATGTGTAATGTATCAATGTAATGTGTGAATGTATCTATCTATAGGATCGTGAGTACACTGAGTTGGTGTAACAATGAACCCACAACTACGTAACATCTTGTTGAAATCTGACAAAGTCATTCGTTTTGGATAGACGATGTTTAATGTGATCATGTAGATACAGTTTTTTCCCATCATATGCCTTGTTGTAAGAGCTCTATGAGTTTTACAGATCACCATCTCTAGTGGTACTGATGCATGATTTTCCATGATGCGTAAGCTCATTGTAATTGGCTTAGCTACTTTCACACAATGAGGGTTCGAAAAAGTTCAAGTAAATCGTACCACTATGCTTCATTAATTCATATTCTCATTCATATTCTCCAGTTTTTGCCACTAACCACAGAACATTGTATCTATCTATAGGATCGTGAGTACACTGAGTTGGTGTAACAATGAACCCACAACTACGTAACATCTTGTTGAAATCTGACAAAGTCATTCGTTTTGGATAGACGATGTTTAATGTGATCATGTAGATACAGTTTTTTCCCATCATATGCCTTGTTGTAAGAGCTCTATGAATTTTACAGATCACCATCTCTAGTGATGCTGATGCATGATTTTCCATGATGCGTAAGCTTATTATAATTGGCTTATCTACTTCCATACCTTGAAGGTTCGAAAAATTTCAAGTAAATCGTACCACTATGCTTCATTAATTCATCATTCATATTCTCCAGTTTTTGCCACTAACTACAGTACATTGCTTTGCTCGCTCTTGGTGATATTGCGTTCATTGACCATTGTGAGATAGAAATAGTGGAGCAGTATTCTCCTTTACAGACGCAAAAAGCTCTATAGAAAACAATAATGAAAAACGACCTTCATAATGTGACACTTGGATTCTATGCATGTTTCCATGGTGTTCATTCATATTCTCCAGTTTTTGCCACTAACTACAGTACATTGCTTTGCTCGCTCTTGGTGATATTGCGTTCATTGACCATTGTGAGATAGAAATAGTGGAGCAGTATTCTCCTTTACAGACGCAAAAAGCTCTATAGAAAACAATAATGAAAAACGACCTTCATAATGTGACAATTGGATTCTATGCATCTTTCCATGGTGCCAAACAACATCCAGTCATTAGCCAGCGCATAACGATCTAACTCATGTTTCTCCTATTCCACTCCAAAATCTGCAGGTGGTCACAGTACGTTCTTTGCCATGCTAAACGCGTTCGTACATATCGTGATGTACTTCTACTACATGGTGGCAGCCCTGGGACCGAAGTATCAGAAGTTCATCTGGTGGAAGAAGTATCTGACTGCATTCCAGATGGTGAGTAGCGTCGTAGGGTCGTTGAATTCCTCGCTCTCATGCGCGTCGTCTAACTGCGCTTGGGTGAAGGGCGCAATCGTAAAAGGACGACGGTCACGATGCGTGCGTGCGTGCGTTCGTGCATGCCTTCCGAAGCGGATTCACTTCCTCCATTCACTTTTGGTAATGGGCCGGGCGGCGGAAAACCGGTACACCGGTAAACCCCCCACCGACCGGCGGCAGTGGAAGAAGTGACGGAGCGAAGATGAACTCGAAGGCTAACTGGATCTACAGCCAGCCGACCAATTGTAGCGGCACGCGCGAACGCACACGCACGCACATCCGCGGATGATGCATCCACTTCCGTCACCGATTCCGTTTCAACGTTTTTTTTTTCTTCTCATCGTCCGTTTGAATTTTCTTTCCCCTCCCTGACGCGCGCAGGCCCAATTCGTCGCCATCTTCACCCACCAGTTCCAGCTGCTGTTCACCGAGTGCGACTACCCGAAGGGTTTCATGGTGTGGATCGGACTACACGGTGTCATGTTCCTGTTCCTGTTCTCGGATTTCTACAAGCAGGCATACAACAAGCGCCTCGGTCGGGCCAAGCGGGAAGCGGAAGCGCTGCTGGCGAAATCGCACGCCAACGGAAAGCTGCACAATGGCGACGTGGCCAACAACAACCAGGGTGCAGTGCAAATTTTCGCACCTCCCTTTCACGGTGCGGAGTTGGTAAGCAATCTCCCGGGACCGGGAATGACACGGCCCTGGTAGGAACGTTTACGTAACATCCGTTCTCGTGACGCACCGCGCGTCGAGACACTCCTTCGCGTGGAAATGATCGTTTTGTTTGAAAAAGTTGTCATTATGTTTTTTTTCCTTTCTTCTATCTAAGGTCCGGCTACACCGCCGTCCCGTGGAGTGTGTGTTGCATTTGGGATCGGATCGGTTGAAGATTTTGTAACAAAAGAAGGTTAAGCTAATGGTCACTTTGTTGGTGATTCTCGCGGAGCTCTCTTGAAGGTCAGCTGAAGATCGAAGCAGCAGAACAGTTCAGACCGAAGGGAGAGGTGGTCTAATGATGCCGAAGAAAAGTGCTCATCTAGCACCCCTCGGCAGTGTTGTTAACTCAGGTGGCGACGATGGCACCCGTGACCGCGGAAGGTCATTAAAGTACATTCGATCCGAGGATATCGCGAGCGCGCGCGTGTTTGGCGCGAGCAAAAAGCCTCACTCTTGACAAACTTCAAACGCAAAGCAATTGAAGATGGCACCGTTTTTTCCACCTAAAATCCTCTCCAGCTAATGTGCCAAACGGCGGGATTCAATAGTGTTTGATTATTTATTTTTCATGTATGTGTTTTTTTGTTGTTGTTGTTGCATTGCTTCGTGTCTTCTCAAACAATTCTCGTCTCTGTACACTTCCGCGAGTAAGCGAAAAGCTCCAACAACGGCAGCTGGTAAGACTACGGTCAGTTTGAAGCAATTTGTTTGACCGTGTCCAAACACGCATTTCATGATCCTCTCGTTTCCCTTGACCCACGGTTTGAAGGGTTTTTCCTGCGACTTCAAATCAACCAACCGGCGCCGAGGGCTCCGTTCGTGAGCAGTGATTGCTGTTTGTTCACTGCCTTCAAGTAAAAGCGCGCGGCTGCTGTTGCGACGCCAATTACTCTGGTGGACATGAGAAAAGAGACATGTCGGGTCAGTTGAGACGCAAAAAGCTCTATAGAAAACAATAATGAAAAACGACCTTCATAATGTGACACTTGGATTCTATGCATGTTTCCATGGTGTCAAACAACATCCAGTCATTAGCCAGCGCATAACGATCTAACTCATGTTTCTCCTATTCCACTCCAAAATCTGCAGGTGGTCACAGTACGTTCTTTGCCATGCTAAACGCGTTCGTACATATCGTGATGTACTTCTACTACATGGTGGCAGCCCTGGGACCGAAGTATCAGAAGTTCATCTGGTGGAAGAAGTATCTGACTGCATTCCAGATGGTGAGTAGCGTCGTAGGGTCGTTGAATTCCTCGCTCTCATGCGCGTCGTCTAACTGCGCTTGGGTGAAGGGCGCAATCGTAAAAGGACGACGGTCACGATGCGTGCGTGCGTGCGTTCGTGCATGCCTTCCGAAGCGGATTCACTTCCTCCATTCACTTTTGGTAATGGGCCGGGCGGCGGAAAACCGGTACACCGGTAAACCCCCCACCGACCGGCGGCAGTGGAAGAAGTGACGGAGCGAAGATGAACTCGAAGGCTAACTGGATCTACAGCCAGCCGACCAATTGTAGCGGCACGCGCGAACGCACACGCACGCACATCCGCGGATGATGCATCCACTTCCGTCACCGATTCCGTTTCAACGTTTTTTTTTTCTTCTCATCGTCCGTTTGAATTTTCTTTCCCCTCCCTGACGCGCGCAGGCCCAATTCGTCGCCATCTTCACCCACCAGTTCCAGCTGCTGTTCACCGAGTGCGACTACCCGAAGGGTTTCATGGTGTGGATCGGACTACACGGTGTCATGTTCCTGTTCCTGTTCTCGGATTTCTACAAGCAGGCATACAACAAGCGCCTCGGTCGGGCCAAGCGGGAAGCGGAAGCGCTGCTGGCGAAATCGCACGCCAACGGAAAGCTGCACAATGGCGACGTGGCCAACAACAACCAGGGTGCCTGCATGGTGAGTGGATGGCTACGCAAAGGCGAAGGTGAACTTTTTAGCGCACGGAAACGCACACTTTGGCCCCTTTCGTCACGGGCAATACGGAATAATAAGCGTAATTTCAAGTGCCGTCACAGCACTAATCACGCAGAACTCCGTTCCGGGCGATCCTCAAGCCGCCGAACAGTTCATTGCAAATTGACGTCAAAACGATGATCAATTGTCGACAATGACTGGTGCTTATTTGCGGCGTTTGCGATTATTTGTACTGGACCTCCGCTGTTGGTAATTCAATCAAGTTCAACAGGTTTCGCTTTTTTCTCCTCTCGTCCAGCCCCTGCCGAGATTTTCTTACGCACTAAGATACGGCTTTTGTTTTGGTTCTGGGTGCTCCATCCGGACTTCCATCCCCGGAAAGATCAAACAACATCCAGTCATTAGCCAGCGCATAACGATCTAACTCATGTTTCTCCTATTCCACTCCAAAATCTGCAGGTGGTCACAGTACGTTCTTTGCCATGCTAAACGCGTTCGTACATATCGTGATGTACTTCTACTACATGGTGGCAGCCCTGGGACCGAAGTATCAGAAGTTCATCTGGTGGAAGAAGTATCTGACTGCATTCCAGATGGTGAGTAGCGTCGTAGGGTCGTTGAATTCCTCGCTCTCATGCGCGTCGTCTAACTGCGCTTGGGTGAAGGGCGCAATCGTAAAAGGACGACGGTCACGATGCGTGCGTGCGTGCGTTCGTGCATGCCTTCCGAAGCGGATTCACTTCCTCCATTCACTTTTGGTAATGGGCCGGGCGGCGGAAAACCGGTACACCGGTAAACCCCCCACCGACCGGCGGCAGTGGAAGAAGTGACGGAGCGAAGATGAACTCGAAGGCTAACTGGATCTACAGCCAGCCGACCAATTGTAGCGGCACGCGCGAACGCACACGCACGCACATCCGCGGATGATGCATCCACTTCCGTCACCGATTCCGTTTCAACGTTTTTTTTTTCTTCTCATCGTCCGTTTGAATTTTCTTTCCCCTACCTGACGCGCGCAGGCCCAATTCGTCGCCATCTTCACCCACCAGTTCCAGCTGCTGTTCACCGAGTGCGACTACCCGAAGGGTTTCATGGTGTGGATCGGACTACACGGTGTCATGTTCCTGTTCCTGTTCTCGGATTTCTACAAGCAGGCATACAACAAGCGCCTCGGTCGGGCCAAGCGGGAAGCGGAAGCGCTGCTGGCGAAATCGCACGCCAACGGAAAGCTGCACAATGGCGACGTGGCCAACAACAACCAGGGTGCCTGCATGGTGAGTGGATGGCTACGCAAAGGCGAAGGTGAACTTTTTAGCGCACGGAAACGCACACTTTGGCCCCTTTCGTCACGGGCAATACGGAATAATAAGCGTAATTTCAAGTGCCGTCACAGCACTAATCACGCAGAACTCCGTTCCGGGCGATCCTCAAGCCGCCGAACAGTTCATTGCAAATTGACGTCAAAACGATGATCAATTGTCGACAATGACTGGTGCTTATTTGCGGCGTTTGCGATTATTTGTACTGGACCTCCGCTGTTGGTTTTTTTTTTCCCTAAAACGGAATAGAATTGATCAGTGTGCACAAATAAATGTTTGCCAATCCATTAAATTTGCATTAAAGGTTGAAATGCGCGACAGCGCGATCCGAGCCTGGGTCTGTGAGAACGCAAACGTTGGTTGTTTTCTGTTGCCATCAAAATTGTTTGATATTTTCGCATTAGCACGGCGACAATATCGGGGCGGTTGCGCCTAAATCTTTTCTCAATGCCAATTTTCAATGTCCACTCGCCGGAGTTCGTAACGATCTAAATAGGTTCTTTAGTCCGTATAACTGTCATTTTTAATCTTTTTATCTGTTATAAGCTGTTAAAGGTTATACTTCTTTTGCGCTACTTAAACTTACACTTGTACTTGGTTTTTATGCTCGAAGCTTTAAACAAAATCTTCCTTCTAAATCTTTGCCATTTTGATGTTTCTGAATTACGCTTTTTGGAGAATTAAGGAACTGGAATAGTCAATTCAATTATGGGCCTCTTTTAAAACAGTGTTTCATTTCACTTATGAACTGTCTCTAGCATCAATTCAAATGATACAAAAATCATACTAACACCAAGTGTAATGTACGGTTTGGTTATTCCAAGTACAATATATGATAATGGGGTTAGTTTTCATGGTTTTCGGACATGTTTTGATTACTATATTACGAAAATCGTTTGAAACTTTGCCGGAATAAGCAACACTTTTAGGTTTTGCTTGATCTTTTTCAAAAGTCTCTTATATACTAGTTAATCCAAAATACTTAATTTCGGATAACATAAGTTTCGTGTTCCAAATTTGTAATTAACTATTTTCCCAACATTATCAACTAACTCTAAGGATCTCAGAAAGTAACTGTACGTAACGTCCATAGTCAAACATATATAAGAATAATTGGTTAGATGGTTTATATTAGTGGCTATATTTGAGCTTTTAGAGAGACATTGGAACAGGAAAACTTCTTATAATCTGGATGTGGTGGAATTGATTCTTTTTCAGGCTACACCCTATTGTTGTGAAATCCGTTCTAAGTATTGTAATGCACACATCCTACATTTAGATTTTCAAGTAAATTTGTCTTACTAAGGGGTTTTTAAAAACAGGATTGAGATAAGCTAATAGCCAATATCATCCTCTAGAACGTTTAAGGCGCTGCATGAAGAGA
>KZ067417.1:0-10185 GCA_002091845.1 Anopheles cracens | reverse complement strand
CAAAGGCGGGCGCACAGATGCTTCAGCACACAGTTCAATCATTCCTGGGAGCACTACTTTTGTCACCCGGAGACCATCGTCTCCCCCACGAGCTAATCCGGGTGGGTGGCATGCTTGGAGTAGTTCACCCGCCGCCTCCCCATTTGCCCCACCCAAAACACTGACGCCCCCAGTAGTCACACACTTTCCGCGGCCGATGCATTCGAGGGAACTCGCACACTTACTTGTTGCAGGCTCTGAGGATCCGTTCCGGATGGTGTTGTTGTTGTGTTGTGGTTCGTGTTCGAGCAGGAACGATACCGTGTCACGGTTGCACTTCAGTTCCAGGTCCAGGACGCGCGCTGGGGCACACACGCGACAACACAAGCAACAAGCAGCACAGGCAGGAGACGGTCCTCGCTCACACACAAATACACGACACGAAGGGCAAGGATGCAAACAAACGCACAACAAAACAAACAGAAAAGCACGGCCGTCCGCTTCCGGTGCCCGTGTCCCTTGCCGTGTTGGGCGTGTTTTTTTTTGTCTCGCGAGAATTGCTCCCGTGCACGACTGCACGACTTCAGCGGGATGGCACCCGTTCGCAGGTCACACAAGTGTAGCACAACGTTTGTTGCAGCAGTTTCAAATGGAAACATATAACGATCAAAGTAGTCATGTTGGAAAGAAGATATACGTAATAAAACTACACGAAGTAGTCTTTGAGTAGGCTTATAAAGGTGTCCAAGGCAGGTAGTAAATCCACGGGATTCATGCCAATCTTATTTACAATATGTATATTAGGTCATTCGATCATTTTAATAACAGCAACCGATAAAAAAAACAATCTAGAAACATACTTAAGATCTATTTGCGTTTGTGTAGTGTTAAAAATTGATTGCAAATTATATGACAAACTATTCAATGCATTCTTAATTGCTTCTGTCAAACAAATCAATGCAATATCTAGAACAAGGATACAGGTTGCTATCTTAATCATGTTTCCTAAATCTTGTTATTAATAATTTCTCATAATGTTATTCATAATCCCTTATACCAAATGTGTTAACGCATCAACATTCACAACATATCTCAGATATACTATAAAAAACGCGACCTAGATATAATTTACTGAAGGGATGGACTTGAAGTCGTTAAAATAACAATGAACCAGCTTTTAATCTGGTAAAACCAATCGATATGGAAGGACCATTTGGATAAAAATAATATCCGAAATATTGTAATAATAGTTGATGAATATAAGGTCACTTTGGTATTGAATAAACTCTTAAAATGAAGAGTAAAGGAAGAGTTTTCAATTATTGAGTTTATTATTTATTATAAGATAATACTGATCCTGTCTATTTCCTACTCCATTTGTGACAAGCAAATTAGATTTTTTAGACTTGTTCAGCCCGAAGCTTATGGGGTTTTATACCACTCCCATGGAACTGTTCATGCTGGGGACGGTCTATCTTTACTGTCCTCGCCTACTGTCCTCCAACGTGCTATCAATGAGTTTGCAACTCCTAATAGCATTAGTTTGACTATTCCATCGCTCTCCATACTTTTCGATCCCTTTTACGGAACTCCTTCGAAGCCAAATCTCTTCCTGCTGTGCTTATCTCAACATATGTCCCTCTTTTTGTGCCATGAAGTTTGTGATCTAGTAAGTAAGCCAGCTAATCATACATAAACATTTTGTTAAGTACTATTGGAGGGCATTCCTCATGGAAAAAATAAATCAAAAATCCTAACTGAACCACAATCAATCAAATAATGTTAAATCCGCCTCAGTTCGCAGCTTTGGTTTATGTGTTCCGAAAAACATCCGCGTATGCATCAAGTGGTCTGTATTATTTTGTCAAAGCATGTTTACGACACGATCAAAACAAAAACAAAACCCTATGCGAAACCCCCGCCACAGGAGCTGTATGTCACCCCCGGGGAGTACGCATTCGACAAGTTTGCTGATGACAATTGTGTTTGCGTGTTTGTGTGTGTGTGTGTGTGTGCCTGGTGGGACTTTGGAACTTCCGCGGGGTAGCAACGAGAGCTCTCGAAACTCTCCGCAGCAAATACACGCACCAATTTGCAGGCAAACAGAACGTGCGGTTCTCCTCGCCTGCCTGACACGCCGGCCTCAGGTGAGCTACTTGCTTTTTGGACCCCGAAGATGACACTTGATACTCGCGCGGACGGATACGTGCGCACGCTCGATTCGAGAAAAAAACCCCAGCCACTATACGATTCGTTTGCGGATCGTTTCCGTTTGCCGGGAAGCCGGGAAGGTTTCGTTAATGCCTTCCCGACCGCAACTTTTTACTGTACTAAAGCGTTTGTTTTTTGTCAAAAAGCACTTGCGCGGAGTTCGATGGCGATTGGTAATGGGCCGACCGATGCGCTGGAACCTCCACTCGGGAGTGTCGTTGTCCGACGAGGAGCGGACATAATTGAACATACGCACGGCAATACGGGCGAACTGTGTGCTTTTTGCCGCTGTTGCCAGTAACCGTCCTCTTCAGCGGACTCCGACAGCTCCGGCAAGGGTCAAATAATGCTAGCAAATAAATCGTCCATCGATGGACCGAAACGGGCGAAGGTAGAAAAAAAAACACTCACACACAAACCAACAATTTGAGGCTTCCTTGTGGCACCGAGACTTCAATCAAGTACCAGGGGGAATAGCACCATCCCATCCACACAAAAAAGTGGATGATCCTCAGTCGATTATTTGCTTGTGCCGCGGACAAAAAATAGCACCCGGGAGGCGTTCTTTCTTTCGGAACCTTCCAGAACATCTAATGAGGTTCTCGATACTCGTCGCGAGTCATATCTGCCGGATGACGCGCTTGTGTGCGAGAAAGAGGGAGAAGGAAAAGAAGGAAATCCCTGCCGAGGCTTCAAAAAGACAATAGTGGGAAACTCTCCAGAGAACAGGTTTGTGTTTTGCTTCCTTACGATTCGATAGGCCCATCGGGCGCTGAACAATTGAGCTCTAATTGCACACGGTACTCGCCGTCGATGTTCTTGGCGACGCCGTTGGCGAGGAGGTGCCAAAGTCCACGCAAACAAAATGGCTGCCCGTGGTTCCGCCACACGGTAGTGCGCTATAGATCGAAACGAATCATTTCGGCTTTGGTGACGTCAAACGCGTCGTGATCGTCTCACACTTTCCGCGTTATTCCTACACACGCACACACCAGCACTCTGTCCAAATTAGCTTATTATTGGGCACCTTTTGCGGTTTGGAATTGGTTCTGATGATCCGCAACAAAAAAAAAACAAAAAATAGATGATACAATGTGGCACGACGCGTGTTAAATTCTTGCAAAATCGTTCCTGTTTTGCGTCACACTAGCGCTTCGAACGGATGTGGCGTTTCGGCGTTGTCGGTGGATCGTGTCCGAAGAAAATTTGTCCATGAGACGGGTTCTTGACTTCTCCGGGATTTCCCGGATGTCACGACGGCACAGACTTTTTATGAAGCAAGATCCCACGCCACCGCCTGCTGTTCTAAATTTAAAATGTGTCGATTCCGGTTTCGATGCAACTTGAAATGGCAAACATTTTGCAAACAAGGAAAACTAGATTAGACGTTACTCTCCGCACGTCCCCTTCGCGAACTCCATAGCCTGCTAAACTCGTGAAGCAGATAGCATACAGACACACACATATATACATAAAAAAGCCCGATGGCACACTTGTTGCACCCAAGAAGCAGATTGCGCCGTGGAGCCGTGGTGTCAAAATCGAATTTCATTTTTACCGGCTGCATTTTAGTGGGTCCTCATTCGAAGGCTTTTTTAATTGTCGTCCGTAGCTAAATAAAACATGACCGTGCCGCGATAGATAAGAAAGCGAAAGTGGCGGTTGTGCACGTTGTGTGTGTGTGTGTTTGTGAGTGCAAAAATTTAAGAAATGGAACGAAACCGCTGATACTGACGCAGATCTGTCGGTCGGTCGGCGTTCGCAATTGGTGAAGGGGTGTTACCAAACCGCGTCCACCGGCATGAAAGTGGCACGCGTGAGACTTTATGGATCCTACTTTCTTGCGGGTCAGGCCGGGTCTGTTTTTAACATTCTAACAGTCGATTGATCGTCAGCCATGCTGTTTGGCTAGAAGTGAATTGTTTTTGAAGCCAAGTACTGGGGTACCAGGTGATTATAGGATAACTATTTCTCTTATAGCAAAGATTATTTCTCCCGTTCAACAGCTAAAGCATGTTCTATGTGCGATATAAGACTCTCATCAATAGCATTTAATCAATAGTAAATAATCTGATCAATAGCAACTTTTAAATATTCAATATAATTAAGTAAATCTAGTCAAGATATTAGAAGAATATTTGAAGGTTTTGTTTGTTGAAAATGATAAGCGCGAAGTTTGTATTTCCGTTCCACTAGCTTAAGTCACGTGACACTGTATGTATGAAACATCATAAGATCTATCGATGTGAAGAAGGTACATTTTCTCAAATATTATCACAAATTCTATCAACATCATCAATTTCTCATTGATTCTTCTTTTAATATTCCAATGCAATATGGAATCCTCATTTGAAAAAACTTATTTTTTTTATTTAACTTTCCTATAATTTAAGTAACGAAGTTTCAAAATACAAGTCAAATTATATTGGGTTTATGCTTTAATAAGTTCTAAGGGATCCCCCAATTTACTTGTGCGGATTTTTCGACTTTTGATCGTGCATTTACTGAAATGAGCAAATTCGGTGGTCAAGTCCAGCGCAGGAAGGTTACCCGATTCGAAAGCGATAACCTTCGAACACGTGTTAATTTTGGAGACCATCTTCAACACTCCACGTTGATAGCGGGGAACCCAAACCTGTACGAAGATTTATGCAAATGACTGGCACCGATGCGATCGATGCTGCGTCAAGATCTCGATTGTGTGAGGCTTCACGTGAAGAAGGAAGTGGTGATGATTACAAGCAAAACTATACGTACAAATGCACTCAAATATGGCGCGCTCTAGAATCGGAATGCTCTACCCTTTGAAGAAACTCAGAACCTTAGTAACAACAGCAACCTACAGCAATCAATCTGACGCAAGGATACAGTTTTGGGGTTGATCGGTGATAGTCAAACAGACATACTACACCCGCTCCGTTAATAGTTGTGAACCACACTCTTTTCCAGGGATAAAAATCCAGGCAAATTTGTGCTGAGATATTACCAGGATGCTCAAACAGCCTCTCAAACACCTTTTTGTACAAGTGCCTTCTTTATACGTACAAGGATTGTCATGCCAATCCGTGTTATAGTACACCAGCGATAAACTAATGCGATAATACAAATACATTTTAAATCAGGTAGCACATCAATCTACAAGTATGACTTGAAAAAGTTAACACATTTAAAATACTTGCAATTCATGACCAAACGGAGCATGATAAAATGCAACGCGATACATGAAGCAGTTTATAATCCGATATTAGATAACAATATGTGTGGCAATTGCATTATTCGTGTGTATTTACAACAGAGAGTTTTGTCCACAAAAGGCAATATTTTGCACCCAAAATGTACTTAACCCCGTTTCCACTCTTTAACCAGATGCTCTAAACGCGGCCCTACACACGCTCACTCTCTTTCTCTCGCATGTGCAACGCACTTTCGTTGGGCACGCACACTTGCACAAACCAGAACGGCGGGGCTTTGAATCGGGCGGGTCAACCACGGGGCGCTTTCGCGGAGGGTCATTCCGCCAGGATAATTACTATACTGCAGGAAGTAGTAAACACCATGCTCCGGTGGCTCGGAGGACACGTCGGGATGGATTTGATTAGGGTGGTCGTCGGAGCACAAACACGTGTGATCGATTGCTTCATATTGCTGCACGGAAAAGGTGTGCTATCCTTGCGATCAACTGGTGTTTCTGAAGCGTGCGAATGTACCTGTTGCTCCTCACCAGTGTAGCACAACGTTTGTTGCAGCAGTTTCAAATGGAAACATATAACGATCAAAGTAGTCATGTTGGAAAGAAGATATACGTAATAAAACTACACGAAGTAGTCTTTGAGTAGGCTTATAAAGGTGTCCAAGGCAGGTAGTAAATCCACGGGATTCATGCCAATCTTATTTACAATATGTATATTAGGTCATTCGATCATTTTAATAACAGCAACCGATAAAAAAAACAATCTAGAAACATACTTAAGATCTATTTGCGTTTGTGTAGTGTTAAAAATTGATTGCAAATTATATGACAAACTATTCAATGCATTCTTAATTGCTTCTGTCAAACAAATCAATGCAATATCTAGAACAAGGATACAGGTTGCTATCTTAATCATGTTTCCTAAATCTTGTTATTAATAATTTCTCATAATGTTATTCATAATCCCTTATACCAAATGTGTTAACGCATCAACATTCACAACATATCTCAGATATACTATAAAAAACGCGACCTAGATATAATTTACTGAAGGGATGGACTTGAAGTCGTTAAAATAACAATGAACCAGCTTTTAATCTGGTAAAACCAATCGATATGGAAGGACCATTTGGATAAAAATAATATCCGAAATATTGTAATAATAGTTGATGAATATAAGGTCACTTTGGTATTGAATAAACTCTTAAAATGAAGAGTAAAGGAAGAGTTTTCAATTATTGAGTTTATTATTTATTATAAGATAATACTGATCCTGTCTATTTCCTACTCCATTTGTGACAAGCAAATTAGATTTTTTAGACTTGTTCAGCCCGAAGCTTATGGGGTTTTATACCACTCCCATGGAACTGTTCATGCTGGGGACGGTCTATCTTTACTGTCCTCGCCTACTGTCCTCCAACGTGCTATCAATGAGTTTGCAACTCCTAATAGCATTAGTTTGACTATTCCATCGCTCTCCATACTTTTCGATCCCTTTTACGGAACTCCTTCGAAGCCAAATCTCTTCCTGCTGTGCTTATCTCAACATATGTCCCTCTTTTTGTGCCATGAAGTTTGTGATCTAGTAAGTAAGCCAGCTAATCATACATAAACATTTTGTTAAGTACTATTGGAGGGCATTCCTCATGGAAAAAATAAATCAAAAATCCTAACTGAACCACAATCAATCAAATAATGTTAAATCCGCCTCAGTTCGCAGCTTTGGTTTATGTGTTCCGAAAAACATCCGCGTATGCATCAAGTGGTCTGTATTATTTTGTCAAAGCATGTTTACGACACGATCAAAACAAAAACAAAACCCTATGCGAAACCCCCGCCACAGGTTGAATCACCCAGCGTTAATCCCATCTGCAATGCGCAGTTTCGGAAATTGAACCAGTACAGAACTGCTCGTACTAATCGTAAAACAACAGATCGTCCGCTTGAAGTAAGCAACCGTTTAGCCTTCACCGCGGCGGCGGCCCCACCGGAACAACGGACTGCTAATTTAGTAGCACGCGGAAAGTGATCGAGACAGTTCAGTGGCAGGAAGAGAGAGAGAGAGAGGAAGAGAGATAGAGAACGAGAGTGAGTGAAAGGCACAACGGTCGCGGGTGGGCGGATGTAAAACCCTTCGCGCTCCGTCCAACCGTCTCCGAAAACGGAAGGCTTTTTGTGTTGTTCTGCTTCTGCCTTCAACAGCTCATAAAACGTGCGTCGTCCCCAGCGTCGTCGGTGAGCAGGAGCCGAGTTTTATGATCTCTTAAGCGTGCCACAATTAGAGTCTACCATGCGGTGGCTCTGGTGGCCGCGTCAGAATTAGGGCGGAAACAGTTTAAGGCTTTTTGGAGCTTCGGGTTTTGTTGTTGCTGCTTTGTTGCCCGTCGTAAAGCGGGTGTCCAGTGGAGTTGACCCGCGTGTACGGTCATAAACATAATTTAACGAGACAATAAGCACGATGGGTTTATGTTCCTTGTACTTCAAAGCACTTTTGATCTGACCTGTCATGGTCGCTTGGAAATTCGTTGAAAAAAAAAATGCGTTTGTTAGCAAGAGATCGACGTAAAAGACAATCACATTCTCGATCGGTGATCAATCCAGTTTCACATTCGTCACATGTCAACACCGACACCACGTGCGGCAAATTAAAACGGGAATAAATCATTCTCCACTCACCATCTAATTGCTCGCAAAACAAGAAACGTCACCTGTCGCTTGCGCATGTGGCATGATTCGGGCTTTTCTCCTGACGCACTTCCCAATGTGTGTACAGCAATTGTACATCTTACACGCTTTTTTTCTCTTCCTTCCCCTCCAGCACGATCGATGCCATGCGCCTACTTGTGATCGGTGCAAAACCAAACCGTGTAAACGCGGTAAACGATCGGCCCCTCTCCAAACATCTGACGTCAGGGCAGATCCGGCGGTTGCGGCGTCAAACATCGTTCCCGCGGGCATCTGCCGTCAGCAGCCGAGTGTACTACATTGTTAGTACAGCTTCGACATCATCCAGCCAGCGGCACTGGGAAGGGGGATGTAAATGGCAGCGGCGATGGTGGATAAAAACAAATCCCAACCCCGAAAAGCTTTCCATGACGTACGGTGCGCCACAAGCCCGAAGTTTCTCGATGTGTACAGTAAGGGACGGACGAGATCGGAGCATGATGATCATCACGGGGAAGCCAGAATCAATTAGCTGTATGTCACCCCCGGGGAGTACGCATTCGACAAGTTTGCTGATGACAATTGTGTTTGCGTGTTTGTGTGTGTGTGTGTGTGTGCCTGGTGGGACTTTGGAACTTCCGCGGGGTAGCAACGAGAGCTCTCGAAACTCTCCGCAGCAAATACACGCACCAATTTGCAGGCAAACAGAACGTGCGGTTCTCCTCGCCTGCCTGACACGCCGGCCTCAGGTGAGCTACTTGCTTTTTGGACCAGGATCATCCACTTTTTTGTGTGGATGGGATGGTGCTATTCCCCCTGGTACTTGATTGAAGTCTCGGTGCCACAAGGAAGCCTCAAATTGTTGGTTTGTGTGTGAGTGTTTTTTTTTCTACCTTCGCCCGTTTCGGTCCATCGATGGACGATTTATTTGCTAGCATTATTTGACCCTTGCCGGAGCTGTCGGAGTCCGCTGAAGAGGACGGTTACTGGCAACAGCGGCAAAAAGCACACAGTTCGCCCGTATTGCCGTGCGTATGTTCAATTATGTCCGCTCCTCGTCGGACAACGACACTCCCGAGTGGAGGTTCCAGCGCATCGGTCGGCCCATTACCAATCGCCATCGAACTCCGCGCAAGTGCTTTTTGACAAAAAACAAACGCTTTAGTACAGTAAAAAGTTGCGGTCGGGAAGGCATTAACGAAACCTTCCCGGCTTCCCGGCAAACGGAAACGATCCGCAAACGAATCGTATAGTGGCTGGGGTTTTTTTCTCGAATCGAGCGTGCGCACGTATCCGTCCGCGCGAGTATCAAGTGTCATCTTCGGGGTCCAAAAAGCAAGTAGCTCACCTGAGGCCGGCGTGTCAGGCAGGCGAGGAGAACCGCACGTTCTGTTTGCCTGCAAATTGGTGCGTGTATTTGCTGCGGAGAGTTTCGAGAGCTCTCGTTGCTACCCCGCGGAAGTTCCAAAGTCCCACCAGGCACACACACACACACACACAAACACGCAAACACAATTGTCATCAGCAAACTTGTCGAATGCGTACTCCCCGGGGGTGACATACAGCTAATTGATTCTGGCTTCCCCGTGATGATCATCATGCTCCGATCTCGTCCGTCCCTTACTGTACACATCGAGAAACTTCGGGCTTGTGGCGCACCGTACGTCATGGAAAGCTTTTCGGGGTTGGGATTTGTTTTTATCCACCATCGCCGCTGCCATTTACATCCCCCTTCCCAGTGCCGCTGGCTGGATGATGTCGAAGCTGTACTAACAATGTAGTACACTCGGCTGCTGACGGCAGATGCCCGCGGGAACGATGTTTGACGCCGCAACCGCCGGATCTGCCCTGACGTCAGATGTTTGGAGAGGGGCCGATCGTTTACCGCGTTTACACGGTTTGGTTTTGCACCGATCACAAGTAGGCGCATGGCATCGATCGTGCTGGAGGTGAAGGAAGAGAAAAAAAGCGTGTAAGATGTACAATTGCTGTACACACATTGGGAAGTGCGTCAGGAGAAAAGCCCGAATCATGCCACATGCGCAAGCGACAGGTGACGTTTCTTGTTTTGCGAGCAATTAGATGGTGAGTGGAGAATGATTTATTCCCGTTTTAATTTGCCGCACGTGGTGTCGGTGTTG